>NC_061166.1:4926736-5014236 GCF_022113875.1 Hydra vulgaris
AGACACCAACACAAAGATAAGCCAAAGGTAACAACATTACACAAAAAGTTATCAAATATAATGTTATGTATTGTTAGGATAGTTATAATAAAGGCTAGACAAAACTTAGACCTAAAGCAGTAACACCGCTTGACTGGTAAGGTTGACAAATATTGCTCTACATGTTTGCCAAGTCACACCACTTTGAAATCATGTAAACAACATTATATAAACATATATACTAACTATAAAACACAATTTTTTTTTAATGTTATATAACATACAAAAACATCGCATTTAACAATCATATACACATTAGATAAAATGAATTTTATACTGTTATAAAAATACGTTTATAAAACAACTATATGACATATTTGACTACATACACATATTTTTCAAAAACTTTTTTAACTTTGAGCATAATATATACATATTATTTTAACAATTATAAAAAAACATTTATAAGCATCAATTATTTTTAATGTAACAAAAAATGCAGCCTGCAAAAATGCACAACATTGTTAATAAAAAAGAAGTTAGTCTGCATATATTTATCTAAAAGATAAAAACCATTTAAGAACAAAAATCAAAATTTCAAATAAATAAATATTATAGATATCTTAAGATTAAGTCTAACACAACGTTCTTTTGACAAATTTTAGAATAATTCTTTTTAATTATCCTATTTCCTAATTGTTTTTCCCGAGAGACAATGTACATATAGATATAGAGAAATATAAAATAGACTGAAATAAACGCAAACTTATGTATATAAACTTATATGACCACAAATAACAGTCTAATTTTATTTACCTTTTTATCTTAAATACATAAATAAAATTTTATTCTCGTTATTCTTTTTACAATATATAATCTTATAATCTATAAATAATAAAATGAATTGAACTTACTAAAAAAGACATCAGCTTCTCTTAACTGCTCTAAAAAATAAAAAAATACTTGCTTAAAAAATTCTAAAAAGAGTAACGACTAAACTGAAAGAGTTTACAAAAAAAGAAACATTGTACTAAAAAACTTTTTAACAGTCATTTTATTTCTAACTTCATCTAAAAAATGAAAACAGGCTATAAAAGTTAGAAAAGTGAAAAACAACCAACAACAAACAAACAATTATTTAAATTTTTAATTTAGTTTTTAAACAATGGTCAATATCAATTCATCTTGAAACTAAAAATATATCAGCTCTAACTTGATTGAAGACCTTGCTCGAAAGACCGCATGGAATATAAAACCGCGTATAGAAAAGTCATGAAACTACCTTAAAAACGAAAGTGAAACGACACTAATATTCATTAGAGTATTAATATTTAGATTCCGTTTAATAAAAATATTTATTTAATAAGGAAAGATAGATGTTTTACTTTTTTTTTATTAGAACACAAAAGCGTTTATTGAATAAAAAAGCTATTACTTTAAAGTTATTGGATTTTTCTACTTTCTATAACGAAATTTTTAAAAAACTTTTTATGCGGAAATTGTTTTTGCTCAACTCGTGACGAATGCCCAATTTTACATTGCGTGAAACAGCCGTGACCTGTAATGAACCAGTAGCATAAAACCGACATAAAATTGACTGCTGATGTACTGGTAAAATGTATTTATAAAGTATAAGATAATAGTTCATAAATAATTCAATCATGAATTGATTAAATTGACAAAAATTGCTTTCTTTATTAACTTTCTTATTCAATTTAACAATTTCAATATAGTTGCAACTAGTTTCAACAGAAGCGGCTATTTCCTAATATCAGATCCCCATTTTGATTGGACAAAAAAATTTGAATAGCGCTAGTTCTAAAATTGTTTCTCGTTAGTCGGACATATTTTTAAATGCCTAATATAAAACATATATTATATGTTTTATATTATATGCCTTTTATATATGTTTTAATTGCGCAAATATTTAGCAGCAGACCACGCTGCCATTTTTTATATAGAATCGTTGCTAAAGGTAAAAATTATATTATACAAGAATTACGATGGTAAGTTTAATGGTAAGAAATACATTAGCATCTTTAATGTGACCGTTGAACTTACATTAGAATTTTCATTATTCACATTATTTAAGTATATTGAATATTCTTAATACTAAAGTTAAGTTGTTATATTAAATATGCTAATATAATTTCATATAATATTATTATAAAAAATTATATAGCATATTTAGTGTTACCGTTTTACACATAACTTTATTATTTAAAGAAACATTTTATTTCAAATTAAATAATATTTGAAATTGTTGTTCATTTTATATTTGAGAGAAACATTACACCAGATGACTTTATTTTTTTCATAGTTGGTTCAAATATAACAAAATTCTTTTTGTATTATTGTTTAATAATAATGATAAATTTATTTTTTTACAAGGTTTATAAATAGGATTTGTGTAAGTATGAATGCATGGCAACCTGTCACCCATATTATCTTATCTTTAATCGTAAATGATTATTTTTTACTTTTACAAACGCCTTTAAATAAAAAGGTTCGTTTTAGTTATAATTATAAGTACTTTTATGTGTTGTTTGAGTAAATACATACTATATTAAATAAGAATACATAAAAAAGAAGCTAGTTTTTAAATCATGAAATCAAAAAATTCAATCCATCAACTTAAATATGATTATTCTAATAAACTGGCAGGTTTACAATATTTTTCTATTCGTGCACAATAGAAGATATTATTGAAAATCTTTATCTGTCATTCTAGTGTTGTTTTCTTGCTGGCAAAGCATTGTATAAATTAAGAAGGCAATTATGTCTTAGTTTCGTTTAAGAAGACATAAATTATGCGATGCTAAATTTATTTAGGTAGGTCTTATTTTTAATTATTTAATTTAATTAATTATACTTATTTGTAAACTAATTTGTATGCATGTACAACTAGTTTATTTGTATACTTCTATTTAAACATAAATTGTTTGTTTTGAATATTTCACCTAAAACTTCAATGTAAATATAAATGTATATTAAAATACTTTTCTTTCAATTCAAAGAATACATGATAAAACCTAAACCCTTAACCCTTAGTTGATGAATGTTCTCTCTACTAAAACTGCAATTATATTAGTCAATTTATGTAGGCATTGATGGACTTATTCTATGAAACTTTTCAAAAGTAAAAATAAATAGTAAACACATTTAAAAATAAACAAAAATTATAGTTGAAAATATAAAGCTTACTTATATTTAAAATTTTATAACTTTGTAATTTTAAAATTAAGAAAAAAAGTTTCCTAATGAGAGTTCAACGCGAAAACTTGTTAGCTGCGACTCGAATTTTGAATGACAACAGCAAAAGCACTATCACAGCATATAACCTAAAACCAAAATTAAAATATTCAAAATATTTTCGAAACTAGTATAATCTTCTCTTTATTTTTCAGTACTCATTATAAGTGTATCGCCTAATGCATTTTTACAAAAACATTACTTTTTAATCAAATTTTTTTCAATTAGTTTTTATTAATCAAAACTTATATATCAACTAAAACATTTTTAATCAAATATTCTTATTTTTAATATTTTCTTATTTATAAATATTTTTTTATTTATAAATATTTTCTTATTTATAAATATTTTGTTATCTATAAATATTTTATTATTTATAAATATTTTATTATTTATAAATATTTTCTTGTTTTTAAATAATTTTTTATTTATAAATATTTTATTATTTATAAATATTTTCTTAATTATATATATTTTATTATTTATACAAAATGCATTTATATTTCTATATATTACTTAAAAATATTTTTGGAATACTTTTGTGAAAAAATGTTTGCATTTAAAAAAATGACCTGAATGATTACAACTAATAGTTGACAACATGTGTGATATATGTATATATATATATATATATATATATATATATATATATATATATATATATATATATATATATATATATATATATATATATATATATATATATATATATATATATATATATATATATATATATATATATATATATATATATATATATATGATATATATATATATATATATATATATATATATATATATATATATATATATATATATATATATATATATATATATATATACATACCTTTGTTTCACACTGCTGATATATAATACTTCATTTATATATATGGCTTCATAAAAATGACATTCTGCAATAAATGCCAGTTTAACTAATTGAAACTATGGTTTGTCATAAACGCCATTCATTACATTAATTACTTTATTAGTAATTAATCTTTTCATGCGTTCAACTGACATACATTGAATTTCTTAATGTATGATTTGCATCAATAAACTGCAGTAAAAATGATTTAATAATAACTTCTGCAGATTTTTTACTTCTGGCTGCTTGTTACATATTGCGTGACATTTTGAAAATATAGATAAACTGAACTTTGTAAACTGAAGGCTGCATAGTTGCAACATCATGGTCAGCAGTTGCAACATCATGATTAGCTATTAAATTAATCAAGTAGTCAGATCATTCATAATTAAATTTTGAGTTTAATTTAGTATGAATATCATCAATGCACAGAAACTTCAATTCTTGTTTTTATCAACAGTTTAAGATTCTTCAGGTGCATGTATTGCATAATAAGTGATGATATTTGACTATAGCCGAGTTTGTAACTTAGGCCGCCTAAACATTTATACATCCTAAAGAATATTTTTTTATTCAAAACTCATGCTATATTTTGTATATATATGCATATATCTAAACATCATTATGATCATCATAATCTTCGTTATTGTGTTCACGAATGATGATAATGGTTATGCTGATTATCATCATCATAATCATTATCATCATCAACATCATCATCATCTTCAGGCTTTGGCCTTCCTCTACTATGTTGTTTCTCTAATATAAACAATCTAAAGTATACTTTTTCCTTTTTGAAGAATAAAAAAGTTATTTAGGGTGTATAAATGTTTATGCAGCCCTAGTCACAAACCTAGCCTGACTATGTTTTATCAAACATATCTCAGGCCCCGGTCAAATATCAAACCCGGTCGTTTACTAACTAAAGGTCATTCTTACAGTATGTATGGCACTGTCTTCAAATTTTTTTATTTCTACTACAAGCATTTACTACTGAAACTGCAACCTCTCTACATACATACACTTCAATCTTTTTTAACAAACGTTGTTCAATACAACTTTTTTTCTAATCAGTTTAAGATTATGCCTTCTTTTCTTGTCTTGCTAGAGTCATACCACACATCTATCTGATCATCTTCTTTTTCGGTAAATACTACACCATATAAACGCTAAAGTTTATCTTGTATAATAATATAAGTTAATCTTAATACTAAAGTAACTCTTGTCTTGACAAAAAACTTCACTTTTTGTTTGCTTAGAAAAAGCAGCCAACTTTTAAACTCACTTCTATAGCAGTCTAAGGCTTGCAGTCGCTCATGATTTAAGTTTTGGACATAAAATCTAAAAAAACATTTCAGACAAAACTCATTTACTGCAAAAAAAATAATTGCAATAGCGTTGGCATCCTATACTGATGAATAACAACCCACTTTCTTTAAGTCTTCAGTTATACGTTTCCTTGTATTTTAACTTATTCTCTATTTTAAATAACTCATTAGTTAATAGTTGTTGCTTGCAATCTTGTTGGAAGTAAATTAAAGTTTAAAAATATAAATGCTTGCCAATATTTAATAAATAGTAAATGTAAAAATCAAACTATAATATATTAAGTATTATAAAGTTTTTTCTTAAGCCCCGACTATCAACCTTAACTAAATCTTATAAATTTGCCGCGGACGGATTTGCTAAAAGTCTTATTTTTAGCCGGGGCCAGGGTCAGGGTCTTGGTCACTTACTAGTACTATATCAGGGCTACTAACTCAATAACTCTATTAAATACAGGTTTAATGCTTTACAAAAGTTTGACCCACCATTAGTTGAAGTCTTGGTGGTTTTATCTTAAATGCCAAATTTTAAATGGATTTGTTCAAAGACAGCTGCAAATACTTTGGAGGTATCAGATGCGTACAAGCATGCTTATCCTTTTTTTAAACTTGAAATTTTAATTCAGTGTACTGTAACACCAATGTATAAGCAATAAAGAGCAAACTGTAAGTCCGCTGTAGTTGTAACAAAATGCTTATTGTTCGCTTAGGTGCTAGAGTAGTTATCAATTTTTTGAAAATGGTTTTAGTTTTGAATGGCTGCTGTTCAGTTATTATACAATTAACAACACGTTTATCTGTTCTCCTAAGTCTCCTGAGATGCAAATTTAAATTTGTGTATAAAGTTGACTGTTTGCTAAACTTTAACTGGTTGAGATTGACTGCCATGATTATTAAACTTTTGCTTTCTGCTTGCCATTAGTTTGTCATAAATTTGCTTTCTGTTTGTAATCAGTTTGTCACTTAATTTGAAACTTATTCAGATAGTGGTTATAATTAAAATTCTCTGAGGAATTTAAATTATTATCATGTCAACTATAGCTTAGTGCACTAAAAATACCATCAAATGATAGCTACATCTATGAAAAATTAAAAAAGCATAT
Organism: Hydra vulgaris; assembly: GCF_022113875.1. Taxonomy (NCBI): domain Eukaryota; kingdom Metazoa; phylum Cnidaria; class Hydrozoa; order Anthoathecata; family Hydridae; genus Hydra; species Hydra vulgaris. The sequence goes on from NC_061166.1 coordinate 4,933,261, forward strand.
CATTTACCAGATAAACCATGTAAAGCAAGCTAATGGAGAAGACCAGTATGCCCAACCTTTTTGAACACTTAAGATATGTCAAGTGCAATAGCCTAGCCTCGCTGCCAGCATCTAGTGCACAGTAGAATTTTTTAGTCACATCAATTAGCCATAGAACAAGTCAGTCAGCCATAGAACAAGAAGAACAAAAACCATATTGATTTGTAGAGTGCATGTTGTTAGACTGAAGATAGCAGCCCGCCGCATTAGAAAAAATAAGAAAAACTTCAAAACCTTTTGACATTTGCGTAAAACCTCAGAAAAACTAATGCTGACCCTAATTCTGAGGGCTGAGATAAGGTGTTCAAAATTATTGATTAAAGAACTTGAGTCTTAGATAATAACCTTGCTAATTTTAGAAAGAAGACTGATCCGACTATAAAAAAAAGGTTTCAGAGTGTTCTCCAGAGTTTTTAAATATTAAAACCACATGTGCTGAATTCCAGCAGTCAAAGAAACAAGATTAAATCATGCACTTATTGAATTGTTTCGAGAGAATTAAAAAAAATTCTGGATAAGACTTGGGTAAGACTTTGAAATGAACGGTTAATCTTTTTAACTAGAATGGCAGGAAGAGATTCAAGAGTCAAATTAAATAAAATGCTATTATAATTAGATCTGCTTTATCCTTGAGAGTAGTAGTTAGATTATACCCTTGAATTAGAGATGGAATGTTTAACATATTATTGTTAATGACACTGATAAAAAATTTCCAGAAGTCTCTAGAGCCTAATCTCTGAGAAAAGATCCAAGATTTAGTTAACTTGAAATAACGGAGCTTAGCATCAAACAACACCCTTTACATTGATTTCGTACAATAATAAAGCGTCATTTGTTCTCAAGAGAGTTGTTCATTTTTGAAAGATGACAAATATTGTTAAAATTAAATAAAGCAGCTGCACATGAAAGTGAAAACCATGGATTAGAATGAGGCTTAACTTAAAGCCAACAAAAATAAAATAAATAATAGCTTATAGAATAAAAGCGTTGATACTTACCAGTAAAACAGGTAAGTATCAAAGATGATATATGCGCCTTTTATGTGACCTGTATACAGGTTACATAAAAGGCGCATATATCATCGTAGAGAAAAGGTATTAGCTCAGGAGCTGTCAAAAATAAAATCACAAATTGAATCCCAGCTTGCATTAGTGTAGTAAATAGTGCAATGATAGGGTGAGTCAGAAGAATTTAATGAAGAAAGATTTAAAGGGATCATTGCTTCGATTATTGCAATTTTAGTGATCAATTTGATCAGAAGCAAATCATCTCAAAGTGTGGAGTCTTGAGAAGAAGGAGGAAAATAAAAAAAGGTTAGAGATGCTGAGCAGAAGCATATGGGTAGTAAGTAGTGCAATGATAGGGTGAGTCAGAAGAACTCAGAGAAGAATTAATAAAAAAGTATTTATGCTCATAAACACTTTTTTTTAATATTTGTATTTTCAAATATTATTTTTAGTTCTTAAAAGTGTATAAAACAATAAATTAAAAGTGTGTCTACTATTTAGGGTAATTCTTTTGTAGCTTATTGTTTAATAATTAAATAAACAATTTCATTCTGTTGCTAAATAAGCATCAATAATTAGCTTTGCTATTTATTAACAAAAGTAACATGTTATATTTTTTTATTATCATAATGTTTTGTGAAACGATCATTAATTGTTGACAAGATCACAAGTTTTATTTTTAAATGCTGTATATAGCTAATAATTTTTTTGTAAAAAGATGTGATTGTTGATAAGTAAGAAAAACAATAAAAATTAAATTGCTTTTGAATGTGTCAAAATACACGCTAACTGGGCTCGTCTTTTATCTCCACAACATGAAGATGGACAGCCTAAGCAATTTATTAGCAGTTTACAAATATTGAATTTAGGTGCGAAAGTTTTAATGCATAATTGTTATATAACTTTTAAACTATTTGAATAAGTTGATTTTTTTTATTCGATATTTAAAAAAAATCAAGTATTTAGATGTTTAATTGTGAAGTGTTTAATTTAAATTTTATGTAAGTGTATAGCATAATTGATTCAATGAATTTTTGGTTCATAAACAGTATCAGGGCGGCCACTAGTTATGGAAATGTCATTGAATTTTATTTAGTCATGGAAAAAGTCATAGAATTCTTAATTTTTCATTGAAAGTCATGGAACTTTTTAAAATGATCATAATTTTTTTCTACTTGTGATATTTTTAGGATGCAAAGAAAAGTACTACTATATCTAGTCTAAGTCCTTTTTGAAAAAGATATTTTTGCGGTGTTAGTTATTAGAGAAGTAAAAGAAAAATTGATTTCAGAATTTTCTACCAATTAGTTATTAGTTTGCATGTTTTAAAATGACCAATATGCCTGCTTAGTGCATGCCACGTACTGAATATTTTACTCTATTGGTTTATCATAAAAGTCTTTGAAGAGTCATGGAAAAGTCATGGAATTTCATTTTCAAATTTGAGTCACCACCCTGAGTAGGTAAAGACTTAACAAGTTGTTTAGAAAGTTAATGATATAGTTAATTCCCAGTTATCGTACCTCTACTAAACTCCATTTTAAACTTATTTATAGTTCTCTTTATTGTTAACAAGTTGTTTAGAAAGTTAATGATATAGTTAATTCCCAGTTATCGTACCTCTACTAAACTCCATTTTAAACTTATTTATAGTTCTCTTTATGTAACACTCCTTTGCTTCTTATTTTTAGTTACTTTAATAACAAACCTTAACCTTTTTATAGATAAAAAAAATTATATTTCTTATTTTTTTTTTTTAAATACTTCTTCTCTACATGTGTTTACTTAATTAAAATTCTGTTTAATATCATACTATATGTTTTTTATTAATTTTTTTTATTTCTATTTTTCCTAATTTAATTTTATTTTAGTTTGAATACTGTTAAAACATGGTTTTAATTTTGTAATTTTCATGAATTAAAATTTACTTTATTGATCATTAGCAAACAGATGAGGAAAGTTAGATTTAATTTAACTCCAATGTAACAATAATTTTGTTTATTAGTAAGAAATGGTTTATATGTTTAATTATGCAAATGTAAATTAACAATTTCAATCTTATTTATACAGAAACGGATGTTTATTAATTTGTTTTTAATATTTTTATCACCCACTAAGTTTTTTAACACTCTATTATTTCTAATGTCAAAAGAAAAAGAAAAAAATATCAGTGTAAACCAACGTTACAAATTAAAATTAAAAGCTAACTGATAATAATAAAAAAAATCAGTGTAGTTAGGTTTAAGCAATCATTGAAAAAAATTATCTTAAATCTTTATAAAATCTTTATAAAGCTAAATTTTATAAGTAGCTTTTATAAAATTTAGTCACAAGCTGCACTATAATCAATCGTTTTTTTCAAGAATGTTTTTTTGAAAAATTCTGGAAAAGTCCTAAGTTTTTTAAAATATTTTCAGAAAAAATATTGTTATTTTTTAAAATAACATTTGCTTTGCAGTCAAAATCTTAAATTTTGTTTTATATAAGAAACTTTTTAAACCATGGTTTTCGAAAAATAAAAAAAAGGCATTGTTTCATTCTGAACAATGTAAAAACAGTTTAAAAATTGTTTACTATACTTTATAAATATTTTCAAAATTTGTAAAGTATAGTACACTATTAGTTAATTGTAATGAATTCACTTGTAGGAATGAAGTTTAGAAAAGAAACAAAAATGTTAGCAAACAGTCTGTATTAACTTTTTTCTATTCTTTTACAAAAAAATTGAAATTGCGATTTATTAAATTGTCTGTAACCTAAGTCTGCAGAAATGGTGAAAAAATAATCTAAAAGCTATTAAAAGTTGTTGAAATCACTTTCAGAATGTTGACAATTAAAGTGTTTAATTTGATCAATTTTTCTCTGACTTCATTGTAAAAAAAAAAAAATTATGAAGTGGTTTGAATAGTGTTTTAGTTAATCTTTGTGCCCTCGCAAAGGCAGTCATTGACTTAACGTGGCTTAGTATTATTAAACAACTTTTACTTGAAAACTTGAAAATAAAATCACTTACTGCTTGACGTATTATTAAAGACCATTAAAATTGGTAGAGATGGATATTTTTCTATTAATTTTAATGGTCTACAATTTCAGTATTATTAAAATTGGCTGAGAGATGTAGCAACATGTCAGAAATGCAAGCAGTTGACATTGCTATGGGGTAAAAAGGCAAAAATTACGACTAAAAAGGTCAAATATGGTTTGCAATTAGTTAAAAACTGTCAGAGCAAAACAAAATTCTAGTAAATCTGATAAGCTTGCCTTTGTTGTAAAAAATAAAAGTGACTTCATGCTTGTAAAAAAGTAAACAAAATGGAAAATGGTTAAAGCATAAACAAACAAAAAATCTAATACAAACATTTTAAAAGTAAATACAACTTAATATTTATATTAAAATTAAACTTTTATTTTTAAATATAAAAGCTGACACCATGGTCTCGTGAATTTTCGGAAAGTAAATTGGAAACTATTAGCCAATATTTATCTTAATATATATATATATATATATATATATATATATATATATATATATATATATATATATATATATATATATATATATATATATATATATATATATATATATATATATATATATATATATATATTCATATATATATATATATATATATATATATATATATATATATATATATATATATATATATATATCCACACACACACACACACAACCTTGGAAGTAGCAAAAAAGAGGTTGGCAATAAGTTTTTGACATCAATTAATATACATATATATATATATATATATATATATATATATATATATATATATATATATATATATATATATATATAAGTAATATGTTAATTTATAATAATTTTTCTGTTTTATTCAAAATTAATTGAAAAAAAGAAGATTCTGTTTTCAATGTAGTTAATTTCTCCTTATTTTTGCTTACTTTTTCTTTAAAAAAATTGTTTTTCGTGACCAAATCTTTTTAAATAATAGAAACATGTTTTTTTAAAATCCTTGATTTTAGCGTCAGTTTTTATGATGTAAAACCTGATTTTGTTTTTGCTAAAAATACCAAATAAAAGTCAATAAATTAAATAAAAGTTTTGTTAAAATTTAGAGTTAGTCGAATTAGTTCAAATTTAGAATCTTTTTAGTAAAATAGTTTTTATAAGTTAATTATATATTATTATTCAAAAATAGTAGAATTTGTAGTATTAGTTAAAATTTAAAAATAGATAGTGTAAAACACCAATTAGATACAATTTAAAGTTGAACAGAAAAAAAAAATGCTTATGCTAAAGTAATATCACTTGTAAGAATATTTTTTACTTTTCCATAAATTTTATTTACTTGATAGTAAGGATTTTATTTTTCGGAGCGTCAACTACATCATGTGTCGGTTGATATAGATGTTTTGGTCAGATACATGTTTTTTATTTGGTAATATTATGTTACATTTTTGTTTTGAAATTCAAACTAATATTGCATTTACTTAAATATGCATTTAGGAATCTGGAATTGATTGTTTGTAGTTTTTGTATTTAGTTTTGTTTCAAATTAAAGAAATTTTATTTGATTAAATGTATTTAACCCTAAAGTTCATTTTTATTTTTGCCTTCGGTTATAAAAAAAAATAAAACAATGATTTTGGTTATAGTTTATTTTATGTAATGGTTAATGTAATATAGTTTATTTTATGTAATTTGCCAAATGAATTTTTATTAGCTACAACTTCTTTAATCCGTTCAACTCCTCCAAAATTTGAACGTCGGTGATTCATAATTTTGCTTTTCCCAAAACAAAGTTAAAGAAAATATATGAAGTCAATGATAAGTTTTTAAGTTTTACAAAGATTAATGTAAGTAATATTTTTTTTGTAATAACTATCTTGGAAGTTATTTTAACTATCTAGGCCTTTTTATCTTTATAAATTAATTTTTAAATTACTCCGCAAGACTCAAAATAGGTACCTAGTCAATTCAGCAAGAAAAAGGAACATTTTAGAGTTTCTTTTCGAAAGATGTAGTTAGTAAAATTTTAAGTTAGTTATAAATATATATATATATATATATATATATATATATATATATATATATATATATATATATATATATATATATATATATATATATATATATATTTATAACTAACTTAAAATTTTACTAACTACATCTTTCGAAAAGAAACTCTAAAATATATATATATATATATATATATATATATATATATATATATATATATATATATATATATATATATATATATAATATATATATATATATATATATATATATATATATATATATATATATATATAAATATAAATATAAATAAATAAATATATATATATATATATATATATATATATATATATATATATATATATATATATATATATATATATATATATATATATATATATATAATATATATATATATATATATATATATATATATATATATATATATATATATATATATATATATATATATATATATATATATATATATATATATATATATATATATATATACATATATTTATATGTATATATATATAAATTATAATAGCATATTGTTTTTTAATTAACTAATATATATAGTCTTTAATTCATTTAATTGCTTTTCTTAAGAATAATCAAATATAAAAAAAGTGTCAAGTTAAGAATAGTTTTGATCTTTACTGGTGTGATTCTATTGCCAAGTTTCTTGAATGTGTTTTTTTTTTTTGAAAAATAATTTCTTGAAAATTATTTTTCTTTATAAGGGTAAATACTATCATAAATTACATATAAAATTTTAATTTTACAAATAAATATAATTTACACAAAGTTTTTGAATTTATTAAAACACTAATGAATTGCTTCTAATCCCAATATAAATTACACTTAATTGATCCATTCAATTACACTAGTGTTATCTTTTGAATTTAGAAAAAGAAGTTATTAAATGTTGGTGGCTCATCATGCAGTGCATACTTATCTTGAAAATATATATTTAGGGTTAAGACTTCTCCCCTGATTCCTACAGCAAAAAAAACTTTCAAATGCTGGTGATATTATTTTAAAGAGTGCACCTGATCGAAAAGAAGGTGAATGACGTCAACTATTCAAACATTCGATTCTTGGAAATTAACAAGTGGAAGAAGAAGTTTATAATATTGTAATTTTTAAAACTCAGCACAATTATATTATTAAAAAGTTTCAACGACCCAGCGAACATGCTTTCAGCGGACCGTGATGCGCAAAGCCGCCGCCAGAAACCCGGTGCTGGCCCTTTGTGATTCCTAATGCGGCTTACCGCTGCCGGGTAACTAATGCAGGACCGGCATGCTATTTTTGTTAGCCTTCCGCCATCGGCTGAAGAGCGATCAAACACCTTGTTTCCAATGCGATTTTAAATTGGCATGCCAGCTTTAGTAAGTTTATGACGATACGCTGTAGTTTTGCCAACACAATGCCCGAGTTGGCTCCCAGATAACGGTAAGATGTCGTAAAAATACCAAAAGTAAGCATTTCAAGCGCCATGAGACTTAAATTGATCGATTTTTATATTTTATATTGTAGTACATAGTCTATGTAAAACAGTAAGTAATAAATAAGTAGTATTAAAAAAAATCAAATTAGTCTTTTTATTTTTAAGTCTTACAATATAGGTTATATATATAAATTTATATTCAATCTACATCTATACTTTATATTTTGAAGTATAGCTAAAATTATTGTTTATAAATATTAAAAGTTACATGATTTTATACCTATATCTATATTAGAACTATCTATATTACTTATATATTATATCTTTATCTATACTAAGTATAAATTACTATATATTATATCTATATCTATACTTAGTATAAATATAGATATAAAGTATAGATATACATATAGGTTCAATATATATTTTTAAGACTTAAAATTAAAAATACTAATTTGAATTTATTTTAAACATATATAACCTTAACAATGTTGTTACAGTTATGTAACAATGTTATAACCATATTAGTATAACATTGTTCTTGTTATATTAAAAGTTACATGGCTTGTCGTATAAATTTAAATATAACAAGAACAATGTTATATTAATATAAAGTTATATATATATATATATATATATATATATATATATAATATATATATATATATATATATAACTTCATTTTGATATACTCTTTAAATACAAAGAGAGTGTTATTCCCTCAGGTGCAAATAATATTGATTGTGAAGTGAACTCTGACAATAATCTAACAATTTCTGATTCTGAATCTTTTCATTAGAGTCATCAGATTTTGAAACAATTGATGATGTTAACAATGATGAACTAAAAAATGATTTGATGCAGTGGGCAGTTAAGTTTGCTATAACCGATGAAACATTAGCATCTTTGTTAAAATTTTTGGGTAAATTGTTTCCTGATTTGCCAAAGGATCCACGTACTCTACGTCAAAGTCTTTTGTACCTGTTACAAATATAACTGGAGGACAGTATTGTCAATTTAGCATTAGACAAGGTATGTTAAGTAATATATTTTTTAATAGTTTTTTAAAGAAAAAGGATTGTATATCAATTCAAGTCAACATTGATGATTTGTTATTGTTTAAAAGCAGCAATAGGCAATTTTGGTTGATATTACATTTAATAAAAAACGTGGATAAACGATATTTGACACAATAAAACCCTATATATAATCGGTCTTTTTATATACTGAAGAATATTTTTAAAAAATATTCTTCAGTATGTTATATACTGAAGAATATTTTTAAAAAATCTAATAAAGAAAATAGATATCAAATTAATGCCATTAAATCTTTTGAAAAATCACAGTACTTGTTAGTTATCTTCATTGACCTATCAAAAGCTTTTGACACGGTAGATCATCACATTCTGCTTCAAAAAATTGAATATTATGGAATTAATGGTCTTGCTTTAAAATCGTTTAGAAGCTATTTAACAAAAAGAAAACAATTTCTAATTAGTAACGACGGCTATCAAAATAATTGTCTTTATATCGTCTGCGGTATTCCTCAGGGTTCAATCCTCGGGCCCCTACTTTTCTTGATATATATATAAATGATCTGAATAAAGCTTCTAACCTTATAAGCATTATGTACGCAGATGATACTAATCTATTCCTCTCAAACAGTAATATATACGAACTCTTTACTACTATGAATAAAGAATTAAAACATATATCAAACTGGTTTAAATGTAATAAGCTAACTTTAATTATTAATAAAACCAAATGGACTCTATTCCATTCGCATGCAAAAAAGCGATTTTTACCAACAAGTTTGCCGCAACTTTTTATTGACGAAATTGAAATAAAAAATGATTCCGTTACAAAATTCTTAGGTGTTTATCTCGATGAAAACATCTCCTGGAATCAACATATTAATTATATATATATATCTACTAAAATTTCAAAAAACACTGGGATTCTATATAAAGCTCGTAACTACCTAAATAAAAATTGCTTAAAACAACTTTATTACTCTTTTATCCACAGTTACATAAATTATGCCAACACGGCTTGGGGGAGTACTGTAAAAAGTAAGTTAAAACTTCTTTATCGTCATCAAAAGCATGCGATCCACATAATTAACTATGCCAATCGTTTTACACACACAAAACCTCTTTTTACTGAAATGAGATTGTTAAATTTATTTGAACTCAATGTATTTAAAGTTTTATGTTTTGTATATCTATGGAGAAATAATTAATCCCCTACCGTTTTTAATAATACTTTCAAACTCAAACCTAACAACAAATACGACATAAGAAACATAAACTTTTTAAAAGAACCATTTTGTCACACAAAATTTAATCAATTTTGCATTGCTTATCGTGGACCCCATCTATGGAATAATATAGTTTTGCAGAATTTTGATTTACCAACTTCCTTTTACCTTTTCAAGCTCAATCTAAAAAAATGTATTATTTCACTTGATAATATACTCAGATACCTCTAATATTTCGAAAATTGTTATACAATTTGAATCAGTACTTTCTTTATTTTAATTTTTACTTTATTTTTTAGTATCTTATACTAGTATTTATTTTGCTTGTTTGTGCTTTATAAGGTTCTGATGACAAGATCTTGTGATCTTCTTTCAGATCCTAGCTTATGTTTCATTGTAAGCAGTTTATGTATGTGGGCATCTACGCATTTGTATGTGTTTATATGCTTATATTTATATATGTATGTCCGTGTTTTTTCTTATTTTAATTTAGTTGATAAATGTTGTAACACGAATTTAATTGTAACACGATATATATGGCATATATAATTGTACTTTGACATTTTAATGTAAGCAAAATTTAAAATTAAAAAAAAAAAAAAAAAAAATATTGCATAACGTCTATTAATATGCTTTACCTCCTTTATTTCCGTTTATAAATGATCTTACTGGTGTACCACAAAAAAAAAAAGTCTGGCCTCCTTCACTTGCCACAGCTATTATTTACAAAATACATAGAAAAAACACTAGTAGTATATTACTGATGTTGTTTCTATGTTTTTTGTAGATAATAGTTGTGGCAAGTAAAGGAGGCTGTCTGGATAATGTCCTAAACACTAATTTATAGATATTTTTTTTTTTGTTTTTAAAAAAATAGATGAAGATATAGTTATAAAGTATACAGAAAATTTAGACGAAGATACGACATTTGGAATTGATTTAAATATAAAAACAAAGAAAAGAAAACCTTTGCAGCAATTTGAAAATAATTCCCCGGTAGCCGAAAAAATTATATAAAAAGTATAGCAACCTCCACCGCCTCAAGAATCACAGCGACGACACGTTTTTGATATTTATTAAAAAAAAATTGAGATTATAAACGAAATGGAAATTTTGCATCTAAAAAAAGCTCTATGAAATCAATTGAAAAAAATGGTTATTTGATTTAGTTTGATTCAAATAAACACTATTAATACATGTTAATTTTTTACTTTGTATAAAAAGTGATACAATAAAAGTTAATTTCCTGATTTGTTAATTCCTAACGATATTCCTCCTAAAACCAAACCGCCTAAGGCGGCTTTTGCAATAGTTGGCGCTAAAGTTCTGGTTATAAACGGTGCTAATCCTGCCAGTATAAGTAAAAATCTTCCACGCATACGTCTCTTTTTGTATCTTTTTTTTTTTCCTGTTCCACGTAGGGGTGGTAAGTAAACTCTACCAGCACCTTTCAAAGGTGGTAAATAAATTCTTCTTCGCCCTTTTTTTTCGCATTGCGAACGTTTTGTAAATATTGAAGAGCCTGTCCTCCTTGATCAGATTTTTGAACGCGTTTAGCAAATTTTTTGATTCTTGCTATAATTTTTCCTCTACCGCGATGACGCTTTCCTTTTCGCAATGAGGTCTTTTTTTACAACGATAGCAGCGATTGTGTGTCATTAAAAGTCATAGAAAAAAAATAAATTAATTACGAAAAAACTTTGATATTGATCTATAAGCAATAAAAAATCTTATAACTTAATACAGTTTTTAAAAAAAATAGTAAAAAAGTTTTTTTTTAACATGCCACCTTAGTGTATTTTAAAATGTGCTTAATTTGATTTTTTAAGATGTTTTAAATTTGTTAGGAACATAAGTATAATTTTCGTCTTCTCCAGTGTAAGTATGAATCATAGAAGACGGGTGTTGTAGATAGATAGTAAGAAGGCCTGTAAATTTTAATCCGTCGATGAAATTAAATGTCATTTGGAAAGCATTGTTTCCAGAAATAATAGCAGGCGGTTTGTCGTTAACAAAATTATAATCGCTAGTAGTGTCTAAAACTAGAGGTTCTGCTGTGTTCTGGTGCCTAGGTAGTCGGAAACATTTTTATAAAAACTATCGTCGTCGGTTGTGTAAAAATCTGCAAAGCTGTTAATATCTAACGTAGAAGGAGAGTTTTCTTTAGACCAAGAAACGTGACTTCTCCATAAATATTGTTGATCATCAGGTTTAGTTAAATCGTTTTCTAAAGTATCTCCTGGTGCGTTTAAAAATGTTCTTCTAAAATTGTATAGAGAAATCGATTTTATGACGCTACAAGCCATTTCTACCGGTGTAAAGCAGTTTTTAATTAAATAATCGTTTTCCTTTTTTACTCATGCACGAAATTATAATGCAATGAGGTACTATGTCTGACGTTTTTAAGGTTCCTAAGTTAACAGTAACGGACGTCAAACCTTCTACGTTAGTAACGACTTGTTTGTAATGAGGAAATCTTAAGAGCGTATTAGGTATGTCTTTGTTGTTGTTCATGTACAAAGTTTTTTAACGGAATGCTTTGTTTGATTTTGTACGTGTTGACGTAGATGGTAGGGTTTTTTATCATGATTCCGGCGTTATGTAACACTGTGACATTGCCTTCTGTGTAATCTCTCACTAATTCTAGCAATTGATTTTGATCGTTTTCAAGATAAAGTTCGATTTTAAACTCTTTTACTTTTCCGTAATAGGATTTTATTTTAAAAAATTCGCATATGAGGGACATCGGCACTCTAAATCTAAAACCTCTATCGCTTAAAATGATATTGGGTGATGTAGCATCAGAATTTGTATTGAGCATGTAGTTTGATAACCTTCAGGTGAGCCGTTATTTGCTCTCATTAAACCGTTGGGATCATTAGACGTAATTAACGTCTTTGTTTCTGCATAAGAAGGAGGGGTAGTTGAGACGTCGCACATACCCATCATGACGTTGAGCACTTTATCTCGAAACATTTTTGTATAGCTTTTTTTTATTAAAAGACATTGAAAACGGTCGTAAGCTCAGTTAATAATAGCGTTACTTGCGCAAGTGGAATTGTTTTTTTGTATTATTTGGAAAAACTTTTGTTGTTTTGATATAATGTTTGATGAAATTGGGTATGAGAGCCAAAATTCTTGCTAGAGCTACATCAACGTCTACGGTTTTATCAAATTTACTTAAAGTTGATAAATTTTTGTACAAAAGTAAATCGAATTCTAATATATAATCGGACGGAACGATCCATTCGGTTGGCTTTGTGGTAAATGTGACTAATTTGCGCAAGTCAGAAGTGCTTTCGCAAGTACACTTTTGCATGTTGACGGCAATAACATCGTCTTGCGGCATAACCGTTTTAAATCCTGGATATTTATTGGCCAAAAATGCATTTTATTGTTTGCTAATTTGACCAGCAGTTGCCTCTTGTAGAAAACGGTTCTCATTTTCAGCTTCGTTTAGCGAATCGTCTACAGAAACCGGACCGTCATTATTTGGCGTATAACGGTTTTTGTCCCCGTCTCTTATGTATTTAGGCATTAAACCCATTATTGCAGTGCTAGCAAAAAAAAATGTTACAAAATTAAATTTTCTTTATCCAAAAAAAAAAGTAATTATATTAAAAAAAACTTTCGCATTTATATGATAAATTTTTTCATCGTCCGAGTCAGAACTGTTCTTTTTAAATGATATTTTTTTGTTTTTGACATCTTTTAAAGCTCTTGTGTAACCAAGTTCTATTAAATTTTTTTTCTTATACTTTTCTTTTTTTTTTTTTTCTTAAAGTTATTTGTTAAATATGGGCTAGAGAGAATGACCTTTTGTTGAAATATGCAATTTCTACACATCCCGTGTATTGCATATACGGCGTTTACCTCTTGCAAACATTGGAAGCATACGTGATTTTTAGATTGTTTTTTATTATCTGCTTCGTCGCACGATAGAGAAGTTTGTTTAGCTTTTTTTTTTGGTTTTGGTTCTTTTTCCTCTTCCTCTTCGTCGTCTTCAGAAGATTCTGAATAATTTTTTTTATTGCTGGATTTGGTTCGTTTTATTTCTTTCTTTCTTAATGCACGTTTTTCCTCTGTTTTGTTTGTTAGTTTATTTAAAGATTCGCATTTTTGATCTAATTCCGTTTTGATATATACTATATCAGATTTTGTCGGAAATTGCAAAATTTGATTGTTTCATTTATTAATGTCATTTCTTGTAATTGTTAACTTGAATGCATTTTTTTAAATCGTCGTATTTGTAACCTCTAAACATTTGTGAATATTGTACTAAAAATTGGTGTTTTACGTCGTCTACCGCGTTGCAAAGTTCGTAAGCTCTCCCTGCGGAAAAACTTTTTACAGTGAGACTTTCGCTTTCGAAATACGAATCGTCGATAAACGTGTAAGTGTGCGAAGACAACAAGGAATCGTATTTTTTTTTCAAATGTCTGTGTGCTTTCGTCTCGAAACGGTATGTTGTGTTTTTGAACGTAGTTCCACAACTTGGCAAAAGTGAGATGTTTGATTTGATAAAAATCGGCCACTATGCGTTTACTTTCAACGCTGAACGGCGAAACCAGTAAGTTGAAGAAGTCGTTCGTCGCTTTTGAATATTGCATGGGATCAGTGATGAGTTGAAAATCCGTTTTCGAAATGTTGTTAACAATGTTGCCTATTGATTCTTCTACATCTACGATCATGGAATTGTATATTAGGTATATTTTTAAGTTAGATAGGTATGCCGTTTGTGTAACGGAATTGTAGATTCGTAAATAAATAATTCTGGAACCGTTTTCCCAATTGATTTGTTGCTTGCACACGTTTGTAAGTTTCCAGGCTATGTTGGGGAACATTTTTAACGTTTCTAGGCCGTAAATAAGACGCGTTACTTCAGCTTCGTTTGGCGTTTGATACTTTATTAAAAAATCTGTGATCGGAGTGAGCGTGTAACTTTTTTTAGAAGAACATTTAACGGTGTTTAAGGAAGGGAAGGCTTCAACGCTAGCTTGAACGCTGCCTACGGTAGGGCCCGGATTAGTGTTCTCTGTTTTGGGAGTATATTTTCTTAAATTTCTCATTCGCTTTAACGTTTTGCTAATGTTTCTTTGATCGACCTGATCGTTACATTTTTGATAAGTGTTCATATTTATTAATTTTGTAAACGCAAAAACGTCGCCGTCCACGTTCAGATAAGTTTTCCATTTTTCAGGATCCGTTATTGTCGAAGTGGCTAAATCGCCATCTAACATGGTATTTAGCGGAAAGACTTTTTGAAATTCTTCCTGAAATCTCAGTTCTCCTTCTATTTGGTTTTCGGCGTTTACGGGATCCGCGTTGATGAGCGTATTGGGCAAATCATATTTTTCGATCAAATTAGATAAATCGCTTTTGTTATCATTTTCTCCTGCCCCTTCTTGGACTCCGTTTTCTTTCGGTTCGCCGTCTTTAACGCGCAATAGATTTTTCCTATACAAATTGGTGTTGAAGGAGTTTCGCGTTTGCACTCTTTGTAGAGCCAACAAAGGAGAATAAACTTTCTCGTAGGGTTTATAGCAATTCATTATTGTATGCAAAAAAATCTTTTTGACAATAATCTATGTCAAATTGTTGTATCAACAAATCTATAACAGTTTTTGTAGATTGAGGCGTGTCGAATGAAATGAGTTTGTTCTAATAATAATTTATTATTTCTTGATACAACTTAAAACGGGGCGAGTTGAAATTGTTATAAACAAAATCCGATATAGTTTTGTTTTTGTCTTTCATTTTTACCTTTTTTAAAATATTTTAGATTTATTAAACTTAGGTTTTAAAACTTCACATTTTTTTTTCCCTTTATTTGTTGTTGTTATTGTTGTTGTTGTGTTACCGTTTCGTAATCTCTGCCTAACAACTCAAGCAGTTCGTCGCTGTTCCAATTGATTTCATTCAGAATCGGATTCAGATCCAAGTTCGCTTACTCCTGATTTGCTGGAAGACCCAATTCCATATCGTTTTCTTCTTTTATATTCATCGAGTAGTTAAGCGGCTTTCTCGCTATCGCTCAATAACCTTTTTTTGTTATGCGGCGCTTTCGTATTTATATCTTTTTTGGTTTCCTTTTCCTCATCTATGTTGCTCTCCTCCACTTTTTGCTTTACGCTTCCGTTATCGCCCGATGATATCGATAAACCGACTTTTAAAAAAGACACTGTGATGCATTTAATGTCCATGGACGTGCCTACTAACTTGACTCGCTTGAAAACCTTTCATTGTTAAAAAACGCACACGGACTAAGAAAGGAAAGCAAACCCGCCATAAAACAGCAATTGATAGACATTCAAAACGACATGGTAAGCAATCCTACTAGAAAAATTCCTTTTTATTTGGTAACAAAAATAATTGTGCTGTTTGCAGATTACGCTCCACTGCCGAGGGACACGTTTCAAAACTACGACGTCTTGTCTGTAGAAAACATGCTTCCCGCTTTTTTGCAATCATTGTTTTCCGTTTTGCCGTGCGGCAAATAGTTCGGTGTGACAGCGACAAGTCCTTACCAAGACGATTTTTTCATTAGGAGACTAGAACTGTACAGTACTACATTAAATAGAAAGCTCTATTTATCAGATTTTTTCTTTTCGTATCAAAACAAATACGAAGGCATAACAACTTCAAAATATTTTAAACCGTCGCAATTTATTTATAAAACGCAAACTCATCTGCGCTATGTAACAAACATCGAAAACGCCGTCATATCAAAATTTAACATTGACTCCGCTAAACAAGTAAGGCACGAAATAACATTAAAATCTACTAACAATCCGCTCAATTATAATTTTATTTGGTATTGGAAACCAAGTACTAACGACGGAAGAAACAATCCGTCTTACCTTTACCCAATGAGATCGAGCATCAGTACCAAAACGCTAGAACGCGGTTTATCTTATTTTGTTTTTTTTCCAAACCGAACAACACCTGAAACTATGTTTTAGAGGATTTTACAGGACCGCTGCAATACGATTATCTCAGTTATAAATCGAGATACGATAACTTGTACAATTTTTCCTTGCCAACACAAACTAGCAAAACATTTTGTATTTACGTTAATCATCCTAACGTAACCGATATAACCAACTTAACGCCGCAAAGAGCAGCGATTTTAAATAATGTAGAAGAAAATTTTGTTAGAAATTTTATTCACATTATGACAACATCTAAATACAGATCTGCCATAGTACAAAATACTACAAACTGGCCTTTGGTTCCCGATACTCGTGATAACAATATTATCAGTATCGATTTAGACGTTTACATTAATAACATTTTGCCTACAACAGAAAGTATAAAAACAACTAAAATATAGCATATTACGCTTTGGCAAATTGCATTTTTTCTTATGAAAATCATAATCATGTTGCTCGGCTTATCAATTATAAAGATCGATTTGCTCATGCCAAACCATTATTATTTCAAATGAAAATTCTTAATATTTATCAGCTAAATATTTTTAATATACTTTGTTTTATGTTCAAGTGTAAAACCAACGAATCTCCAGTTTCTTTTCATAATCTATATACCTTAAAAGAAAAAAATAAATATAACTTAAAGAAATGATAATCAAATTCAGCAACCTTTATCTTTAACTAATTTTGGAAAGTCATGTATTTCATATCGAGGAGCTTTTCTATGGAACAAAATAGTTTTAAAAAATTTTGATTTTTCCCATAAATGGAATTATCTTTCATTCAAGAAAAAACTAAAAGAAATTGTTTTGTCTTTTGAAGACATTTTTTTATATTTTTAAACTCTTTTAAAAATGAATATGAAGTTTATCACATTAAGGTAAGTACATGAAGTATATTAAGGTAATATATAAATATTATATCTGATCCATAACTTATGTGTTTGTGAAAACAGTACTTTTTAAAATATTTTTGTATTTATATATAAGAGTATCAACAATTTCTTTATTCCAATTTTATTTATATATTATTACGAAATTTACGTTCTCGCTATTTTTTAATACGACATTGTTTAGATTTTATACTTCATGTTAATTTAATGTACTTAATATTCACGAGCGGTTCTCGATGATAAGACCTGAAGGTCTTCTGCGAGTCTCCGCGTTCTTTCTTTTTTGTATATATTTTCTTTTATTGTATAACAATTTTTATCTCAACTATTGTATAACTATATTATAATATTGTATAACTATTGTATAACTATATTGAATATTCAAGAAAAGAACAAAAAAAACAAAAAAAAAAAAAAAACAAAAAAAAAAACAATACAAAAACAAATCAAATCGGAAGGAAATATGTACAATATAAAAATTCCGCTTAACAATGTTCCTATTACTATCAATTCGTTATGGAATAATTGGAACGAACGAGTAAACGTGAAAGATCAACAAGGCGCTTACACGCCGGATTCTATGCAGCTTTCAAATTTTATAAGCATTCTTCAAACATTTTCTTTATCGACTAAACTACTTTACCTTTCATCAAGTAGTATTGGAATTGAGTCGACAAATTTGTTTTCTTCTTTTTATCAAATTTATTTTAAAGAAACCAACGCTAGAAAATACTATAGATTTACTTTAAAAGATATACCTATAGCATCTTTATCTATACCTTTTTTCAACGTGGATCAAATCATATGGCCTGAACGGGAATTAAAAATGCTTGATATTTTTACGGAAAGCATTAGCTATAATTTGCTGGACAACATGCTCAACTTATCTTAAACAACCTCTAACCCTACCCAATATACTTAAACCCATACACTTAACATACTTAAACCCATATACTTAACATACTTAAACCCATAAACTTAACATACTGAAACCCATAACAACATACTTAAACCCATATATTTAAACAACCTCTAACCCTACCCAACCTCTAACCCTACCAACCTCTAACTTAATCTCTAACCTCAACTTATACTTAAACAACCCTAACCCTAACCCTAACCCTCACTTGTAGCGAATTTATTTACGAAGGTACCAATTCTACAGAATACCAAAAACTACTCAATCAACAAACTTTTAACGCTTCTACCTTTACGTCAAGTCAGTTATTTACTATTTATTCAACAAAAAAATCGTTTGAACGCAATTTAAAAACGTACAAAACGATTTCTCGCGCTCTCGTAAAATACGACAGCATTACTATGACAGTGAAACAACCAATCTTTTTATCATTATCTTGATTCTTTGTCAAACATAAGTTCAAATTTTCCTATAACGTCGTCAAATATGTCTGAAGACACCTACAATATCATCAAAGTCGATCAATCTTTAATTTCTAAATACAGTGTCGAAACTTTTATAGAAATGCTGATGTATTGCGAACAAGCCAAACCTATTTTTTCAAATACCATCAAAGTTCCGCTTGTAACCACTGCTAATTTAAATAGAACTGCTACCTCAGCTTATAAAACGTGGTTAAACGCGTCAAAAACTATTTTGCAAGATTTAAATATCAAGAAATTAATTTTTACGTTGACCAAAGCATGGTCAACGTAATAAATCAAGATTTTAGAAAACAAAAAAAGAAAATTGCGTTTTTAAGATGCATCCTAATGCAAATTAGCAATTTTATTATAATTCAATTTCTAATTTTCCCTCGAGCAGCGACAGTTTGATTATTGTTAAATGCGATCAAGCCACGAACTGTGGCCTTTATATGAACAGAAAGTACAAACCGGGCATAGTGGCGTTTTTTAATTTTGCAGATTACAATGTCAGAACTCAGTTAGCTATCAATATCGATTTTAGTAAAATTAGAAAAACAGAAAATTATGGACAGTTGACTACATTTGATATCAACGATGTAGAAGATCGGAAACGAACCAAATGGACAATTTTCAATTCGAATAAAAAAGCGCTCAAATTTAGCTATTTAAACAACAGTGTTTACTTTAA
Source organism: Hydra vulgaris (assembly GCF_022113875.1). Taxonomy (NCBI): domain Eukaryota; kingdom Metazoa; phylum Cnidaria; class Hydrozoa; order Anthoathecata; family Hydridae; genus Hydra; species Hydra vulgaris. The sequence goes on from NC_061166.1 coordinate 4,952,918, forward strand.
TCCTACTTTAAAAATTCAGATGATCCTTTTTTGTCTTTGAAAAAAACCCTATTTTTTTCGAATGATAATTATTATAATATTAAATAAATATTTATTTTTTTAAAAACTTTTTTTGAACAAAATGTCTCTTTTTCAAGCCAATGGAAGATACGATAGAAATTTACATAACCAAACTTCTCTTAAAATTGAATACGCAGAAAAAGATCACATTAACAATTACAAAAAATGACATTAATAAATGAAACAATCAAATTTTGCAATTTCCCACAAAATCTGATATAGTATATATCAAAACGGAATTAGATCAAAAATGCGAATCTTTAAATAAACTAACAAACAAAACAGAGGAAAAACGTGCATTAAGAAAGAAAGAAATAAAACGAACCAAATCCAGCAATAAAAAAAATTATTCAGAATCTTCTGAAGACGACGAAGAGGAAGAGGAAAAAGAACCAAAACCAAAAAAAAAAGCTAAACAAACTTCTCTACCTTGCGACGAAGCAGATAATAAAAAACAATCTAAAAATCACGTATGCTCGCAATGTTTGCAAGAGGTAAACGCCGTATATGCAATACACCGGTTGTGTAGAAATTGCATAGTTCAACAAAAGGTCATTCTCTCTAGCCCATATTTAACAAATAACTCTAAGAAAAAAAAAAAAGAAAGGCTTAAGAAAAAAAATTTAATAGAACTTGGTTACACAAGAGCTTTAAAAGATGTCAAAAACAAAAAAAATCATTTAAAAAGAACAGTTCTGACTCGGACGATGAATAAACTTTATCATATAAATGCGAAAGTTTTTTTTTATATAATTACTTTTTTTTTTTTGTTAAAGAAAATTTAATTTTTTAACATTTTTTTTTGCTAGCATTGCAATAATGGGTTTAATGCCTAAATACATGAGAGACGGGGACGAAATCCGTTATACGCCAAATAATGACGGTCCGGTTTCTGTAGACGATTCGCTAAACGAAGCTGAAAATGAGAATCGTTTGCTACAAAAGGCAACTGCTGGTCACATTAGCAAACAATACAATGCAATTTTGGCTGATAAATATCCAGGATTTAAAACGGTTATGCCGCAAGACGATGTTATTGCCGTCAACATGCAAAAATTTACTTGCGAAAGCACTTCTGACTTGCGCAATTTAGTCACATTTTCTACAAAGCCAACCGAATGGACCGTTCCGTCCGATTATATATTAGAATTCGATTTTCTTTTGTACAAAAATTTATCAACTTTAAGTAGATTTGATAAAACCGTAGACGCCGATGTAGCTCTAGCAAGAAAATTGGCTTTCATATCCAATTTCATCAAACATTATATCAAAACAACAAAAGTTTTTCCAAATAATACAAAAAAAAATTCCACTTGCGCAAATAACTTTTTATGACTTTTATTGGCACACCAACGCTGCTATCGTTGTAAAAAAAGACATCATCGCGGTAAAGGAAAGCGTCATCGCGGTAGGGGTAAAATTATGGCAAGAATCAAAAAGTTTGCTAAACGCTTTTTAAAATCTGATCTAGGAAGGCAGGCTTTTCATTATTTACAAAACGTTCGCAATGCGTAGAAGAGGACGAAGAAGAATTTCTTTACCACCTTTGAAAGGTGCTGGTAGAGTTTACTTACCACCCCTACGAGGAACAAGAAAAAAAAGAAGATACAAAAAGAGACGTATGCGTGGAAAATTTTAACTCATTCTGGCAGGATTAGCACCGTTTATAACCAGAATTTTAGCGCTAACTTTTGCAAAAGCCGCTTTAGGCGGTTTGGTTTCAGGAGGAATAACGTTAGGAATTAACAAATTAGGAAATTAACTATAATTGTATCACTTTTTTTATACAAAATAAAAAATTTACATGTATTAATAGTGTTAATTTGAATCAAACTAAATCAAAAAACCATTTTTTTAAATTGATTTCATAGAGTTTTTTTTAAATGCAAAATTTACATTTACGTTTACAATTTTTTTAAAATAAATATCAAAAACGTGTCGTCGCTGTGATTCTTGAGGTGATGGAGGTTGCTGTACTTTTTCTATAAATTTTTCCGATTTAGCAACGGCTACGGGGAATTATTTTCAAATTACTGCATAGGTTTACTTTTCTTCATTTTCATTTTTAAATGTCGTATCTTCGTCTAAATTTTCTGTATACTTTATAACTATATCTTCATACATTTTTTTAAAAACAAAAAAAAAGTATCTAAATTAGTATTCCTTAATATTTTATATATAAAATATTTTTTCACAATTTTTTTCTTAAATTATTCTATTAACTTCAAAAAACTCTTTCTACCATAGACATTTACATGATTTAAATTATATTTTTCAAATCCTTTATAACAATTTACAAAGTTTTCTAATCTCTTCAACAAAATAACAATACGTTTATTGTGCACATCAAATTTCCATAAAACAAAAGCTTCTAAATTAGATTTTTTATTATTAAAACCAGGCGTATCAATAACTATAATATAAAAATATTTTTTTCGTATACACGTTAATAAAAAACATATTTCGTACAAATCTTCATTTGTGCATATCACATTATCTAATCTTTCTATTAACTCTTCTTTAACTTTATACTTGCTTTTAACATGTAACACATGCTCGCATAGCTGTTTAATTTCTTCATGTTTCATTTTTTAAAGTAATTCATAATATTTTTATTCTTTTTTATCCCATCGGGCATTTGTTTTTAAAAGTTACGTTCTAAATGTATTTTAAATGTCTTTTAAACGTCTTCTAAACATTCCTACGCAAAAAACGTTCAAAAGACATTTAAAATACATTTAGAACGTAACTTTTAAAAACAAATGCCCGTCGGGATTATATCTAATTAACGTTTCTATATGAAGATATAAAATTACAATGCTTACTACCATAATAAAAACCAAACCGTATAACAAATAACCTACAATACCACTAAATTCCTGTATAAATAATCGTAACAATGTGACTAAAAACATAAAAAGAGATGAACATATTTCAAATATTATTATAAAAAACTTACATTTTTGATTTAAATATTTCTTTATTTTATACCAAATGCCAGTTTTTATAACGTTTATTTCATTTATTTTATTTAAAATACGTTCTTTCCACTCGTTATTTGTCCAGCATTCCCAATCATATAACGCTTGTTCGTATTTATTTAAAGCTTTTGTAAAACGTTTTAATTGATACAAACCATCGCCTTCAAATTCTAATTGCTCCATTAAAAAAATTTTAATACCTGTAAAAACCAAATAGATAAAGAATCTTTAATTTCTTACTTGACACATTTATCATAACATTTAAATATTTTATCAAGCTTTGCTCGTATAACTTGATCAGAAATATGAAGAAAATTTGGATTATTCTTCCATTATTTGGCGATTTCTTTGAAAGTTTCGGCTATTTGCTCCTTCTTCTTTTGATTTTTAATCCACGGAAATAATACCATAATTTTCTTTTGGAGAGGCATTTATAAACGACAAATGAAAATACATCTCCTTAATTTCCGACATATATGTAAGTATGTTTGTATATGTGTGTGTTTTTATAGGTATATGTATATATGAGTATATATGTATATATGAGCTTTTCTTTATTCTTTACGTAGTATATAACAGATAAAACATTTGTTGTAAATTTTTTAAAGCCATTTGGGCTTTAAATGATATTGTAAAGGGGCTCTGTGAAAAGATTGTGTTGACACTAGTCATCCTTATCTTCTTTGAGCTCCTGTCTGTTTTATATATATTCTTTGTGTAATGTAAAAGTTTCATTGTAATTTTATTATTTTATTTTTATATAAACAGCGAAATATATTTAAAAAAAGAAAAATAATAATGTCCGACGCTCCTATCGAATTTTTTTTTTTGATAAAACACAGTTGTTTTTTAGATGGTAAAGCCAAATACAGGTAAAACTCTATGTAAAACTATATGCAGATGTGCAATATTTTGAGTTATAAATGTTTCAATAGATTACTTTGAGAAACAATTTAAAAAAAGATTTTAAATTTAATTCAGGAGCTTTTTTGACTAAAATTGACATGCTGATTCAAAAAATGAAATCGTTTATTTTCTAAGAAGTCAACTTTTTTCTTCACTCTTTGCGCTTTAGTTAAACAAATTTCACCTTAAAAGATTTACCTGCAATTTACGATTGGATTCGTCTACCTTACAATCTACAAAAATAGTTTGTTTGGGCTACAAGCTATTTTTTTATGGGAATTTTTAATTTTGTTAAAGCGTTTTTCGTCGTTTTCAAAACATGCAAGTTTTATATCTAAATGTTTATTATAGGTATATATTTCCTTTATTTTAGATCATGTCTGCTCCTGATAATTTTTGTCGTAAATGCCTAAATAACCTTGATTCATTTTACATTTTTAGCCATATTATTTGCAAAAACATTATTTGTGTTAAATATTGCAGTCTAGCCCAGTTTTTTAACTTTTTTATGTATGGTAACATTTGGATAAAATAAGCTTATATCTGTTGAGCATTTTCAAGTTTACATGTTGTCACATTTTTAAAAAAAATGAAAACCCTATAAATTTAAAAAAACTTGACTTTATAGAGAAAAAATGAGATCATTTTTAATTTAGCATCTATAAATTAATAAATAACATCTTTATAAAAAAAATGTGTTCTACAGTGTTTTTTGTTATTGTTTTTATTACTTTTATTCTTATTATTATAATAGTAATAATTATTATTGTTATTTATATTATTTTTTAATTCAATAAAAAATTATAAGGTTTTATTGGAAACTCAAAATATTTTTTAATGTTTTGTATAATCAAGTTTAAATATACTTATTTTTCTTTATTTTACAAAGAACATTCAGTTCTTATTTTTATTTATATTTTTTATATTTTAACACTAATGGACAGCCCCATCATTAGAAATCAGTTTAAAAATCAATTTAGACGACAACGTCAAAGCATTTTTACAAAAAGCATTAAATAGAAAAAACACTGCATTAGCTTTGTTATTAGAATTGCTAAAAAACGCAACAATGGTTACTTAAATTTTTTAAGTTTTTAAAACATTTTCAAATGTCCTTAGTATATTGGTACAAGTTACATAGTTATACAATGTCCTGTTTTATGGGATTAAATTTCTAAGACTACTAGCTTTTTAAGTTTGTTAAAAGACATATAATAATTATGATGTAATTATGCAGTTTTTATCATTAGATGTTTCAGATGAACCGCCTTTATCATCTTAAACTTATTTTACACGTTAAAATATTCTTGATAAAATTTAATGCATTTTTACCTAAATAACCTCCTTTGCTAAAACTTTGTAGTTTAGATTTATTCCTAAATTTTGAGAATGTCTTTAAATTGACCCAAATTTAAAAACAGTTTTATAAAAAGCATTTCGATAATCTTTGTAAACTTAAAACCTTATAAACTTTGGAGGTATGAATATAAGCATATGTATGTGTTCATACCTCCAAAGCATTTTTTATGGGAATGGCTGTAAACATTAAACACTAAATTATGTAGTATAGAAACTTTGAAAATGTTATTTTTCAAACATTTTAATTTTGCTCTAGAACAATGGGCATTGGACATCTCAAAACATCCGACAAACATCGAATGGACGTCCAGACTCATATTTATTAACAATCATGTAAACAATAATATCGACATGTCGCTACGTTAGAATTATCTTGTTCTATCTCCACTTTTTGAAAAATTTGAGTTTTTGATTGTGTATTGAGTGTTGTGTACCTCAGTATACAACACTGTGGGAAAAAAAAAAGTTATAAAAAATAAATTATATGCCGGCTCCTAAAGTCTTAATTTTTAAAATTATTAATGTGGAGATAAAGCAAAACAATTCTAACGTCGTGATGTATTGAACCAGGCCCGTAGCAACCGGGGGTCTTTAGGGGCATTTTCTCCCCGCCCCCCACTTTTGAAGTTAGTTTTTAGAAGATATAAAAGAAAAAAAAAAAAAGATAGAATAGACCTAATTTGTCTTTCGTATTTTCGCCGTAAGTCCCTTTGACAAAAATTGGTGACCTACCCAGTTGTATTGCCCCTCCACAGTGGCAGATCGGGGCTCAGTGCTATTTTTTTTTTTTTTGAAAAAAAAAAAGATTATTTAAAAAAAAAAAAAACACACCCTCCCTTCCCCTCCCTATATAATTTTTGTTTCTACGTTCCTGTTAAACTTAAGAATATAATTTATATATTTTTTTTTTATTTTTTTTTTTTATTTTTCATTATTTATTTAATTTACCGTTGATAAATATTACAAAAAAGAAATTACAATAAAAGAAAATCCTGGCCGGAGCAAGAAGAAGACAGGTTGTCTTATCACCGAGCTCCGTCACACAAAAATTAACATGCACAATAAATGATAAAAGACAAAAAGACAGTGCAAATACAAAAACAAAAACAAATCAAAAACTTCAGCAATAAAATAATTTGTTGCTAACAATCTTCAAGTAGAATAATTTTAAAAATAAAAAAGTAAAAACTAAAAAATCAAGTCATGAAAGTTATAAAAACACATAAAAAAATGTGTTGTTTAATTGAGAAAAAAAAAAGAAAAAGCAATACATGTAAACATAAGTATTTTGGCTGATTATTTAATATCATCAAAAATATGAACGAAAAAGACAATTTTATTTTCGTTATCTTTTATACTAATGGTTTGGAACCATTTTAATAAAAACTGTTGTTAAAAGTTGTTGTTTTCTGTTAAAAATGATACATAGTTAATTTCATTATTAGACCTCACTGCATTTAATCATTCACTAAAATTAATATTTAGATTCACTAAAAGCCAACTACTACTAATCTCGGAAAATCACATCAGCATTATCAGGTACAATGATTTCTTTTTTTTGTGTATGTAATTATTTTCTTATTTACTTATTTGTTACATTTTTTATTTATCAAATGATGAATTTATGTGGTATAGAAGAACAAAATATTGTTAAGTTTTGTGAATTTTTTAAAAAGTTTTACTAATTTTTTTTTTTAAATAAATAATATTGAAGTTTGCTAAAAAGGGTTTTACTACGTTTTTTTTTAATTTTTCTATATTAGGAGTTTTTATTTTATTATTTTTAATGCAAATATCTATTTTTTATTATATATATATATATATATATATATATATATATATATATATATATATATATATATATATATATATATATATATATATATATATATATATATATATATATATATATATATATATATATATATATATATATATATATATATATATATATATATATATATATTTTCTTTATATCTAAATTGGAGCAGCTACAGACTATATTGCTCCCAGCATCCAGGACCACTCTCTGAGAGGTCCTTTAACAAATGTTGCAGTAATAATGGTATGGATAAGCCCTCTTTCGAATGGAGGGCTTATCCATACATGGGTGCTGGGAGGCACCAAGTAAAAAATAGCAACAAAAAAATATTTAATATTTTTAATCAGTGAAGATATTAACAATTTTTTTGTTGCTGTTTTTTCCTTGGTTTTTATTTTCATTAAAAAATATATATATATTCTAAATTATGTTTGTTTTTATTTTTTTAGTATTTTTTTAGATTATTATTTATAGTTTTTATTACTTTAACTTTTGATTCACAATATAACATGGCTATTATATTGCTTCGAATATATACCATATTAGTTAATCAGTTTTGAAAAAATGTACTGCAGCAATTTATTAACTATAACAAAAGTCATATTTAAATTTGTAATATTTTTAAGTTATAATTTTAAACTAATTTGTTGATTTCCAGCAGATTTTATTTCTTTTGATTGTTTTGAATTTAATAATTTAGTGTTTATAGCTGCCTTTAACTCATGTAAAGCTTTAATAAATTTAATCTTCTGATTTTAATGTGTAATAAATAATATAAAATAATGGAAAAAAGATTAAGTAATAAAAAAAACATATAATTAATCTTTGATAAACTTTGTCATGTTGCTTATTATATTATTGGCATTTCAGTGATGCTGTTAAATTTTTTTCTTTTCTTTAGAATTTAGAAAAATGAATTAAACTACAACTTTTGAACAGTTATTGTTTGTGAAGGTTAAATTATATGCATGTTTTTTATACAATTTTTTTATAGAAATAATATTAAAGTTTATTAAAAGGGGTTTACAAATACTTTACTTTTTATTTTTTGTCTTTTTTTTTTTTTGTATCAACAGTACCCTTTATCATTAAATTTTTTATTATTATAATTTTCTTTTTTATTACTATTTGGTTAATTTTTTAATTTACATTATATTTATAAGTTTAATTTTTGTTTAAACATCTTTTAACGGATATATTTATAAAAATGTTTTTATAAAAAACTCACAAAACTGTTGTATAATTTGGTTTATTTTAAATGAAAATTTCCTATGTAATGTTTTAAAAATTATTTTTTGTGTGTGTGCAATTTAGAGAAGTGAAAAAAAAATTACATTCTTCAAGATTCTTTCCAGATTTTTTGTTAGTACTATCAATTAAAAGTGAAGTTTAAATGGATGATATAAGGCTAGAATTGGCTATTACTTTAGAAAATAATGAAAATATTATTAAGCAAGTTGAAAATAATCGTCGCAAAAATGCAAGAAATTGGCTGAGGCGAGATAAAATTAATAATCAACAAAATGGTAGATATGCTGCACGGCAAGCTGCAAATAATTTGAATTAAAATGAGGACAGTGTGATTAGGCAAGTTAAAAATAGTCGTCGCAGAAATGCAAGAAATAGGCTGAAGCGGGATGAAATTAATAATCAACAAAATGCTAGATATGCTGCATGGCAAGCCGCAAATATTTTGAATAAAAATGAGGACAGTGTGATTAGGCAAGTTGAAAATAGTCGTCACAGAAATGTAAGAAATAGGCTGAGGCAGGATGAAATTAATAATCAACCAAATGGTAGATATCCTGCTTGGCAAGCAGCAAATACTTTGAACTGAAATAGGGAGAAAAAAGGGCATGATAGACGTCACTATAATCTTTCTTCACATTATGAAGTCGCAGTTGTATTTTTTGGTGAAGATAGTGCTCCACCTACTTCCAGTGAAGTTGTTATTTTCCAAAGAGGTTTTTCATTAGATTTAATAGGTTTAATAGGTTTTTTTAATTACTTTAGAGTAAAATATATTGAGTGATATTGCTTCATTTTTTACACTTTTAGATTATGTATTGTTGTCTAGATTCTTTGTTAAATTACAATTTATTGATGTAAATAAATTTTTATTTTTGTTTTTGATAGACAACTTTTATCGAAAAATAAAAATTTATTTACATCAATAAGGAGGTGTGAACTTCCTATTAAATGCTTATCCACGGTGCTCTGTGATAAGACCTTAATGACTTCTTGGAGCACCTAAAATAAAATTAAAAAAAAAGTTGTTGAAATATAAGAAATGCTGCTCGGCGAGCAGAAAACTTACTTGCCAGAATTTAGTGTCAAGCGGTGTAATAATGTGTGTTTATTTGATTTTATTTTAAACACTTTAAAACAATTTAAATCAAATAATTTTAAATTTAAATGATTTTAAATTTTTTAATAAATTCAAACGTAATTATGTTCTTTTTTTTTTAGATGCCTTTGTTATCACTTGATTAGTTTGCTTACTGTTAAAACATGGTTTTAATTTTGTAAATTTAATGATATGAAATTTAATCTATTATTCATTAGTTGACAGTTAAAGAGAAGCTGGAACTTTACATAATAAAGGTAAAAATAATTTTGTTTACTCTTAGATAAGAGTTAAAAAAGAATTATTGCATGGAGGATCAATAAAACTTATATAATTACTTTTTAGTTAAAAAAAAAGTAATTATATAAGTTTTATTAATGCCACAATTGATAATGACCATGTATATAAAAAAATTTATGAGCTGCTTGGTATTTTATGATAAAATTGTTCAATATTGTAATCAATAAAATACTTTTAGCTCAAGTATTTTAGTTGATAAAATATCTTAATTTGTGGTGTTATACGTTATTACGTTATTTACTACATTAAGTTGTCTAGCCTTTATATAATCTTTTCTTTTTAAATCATTTTGGAGAGACATTGTAATGTTTGCTTAAAAATATCTTATGCTATGCGCTATTGTTAATGTGTTTTGTGTTGATAGAACTGGGCTATTACAGCAATTTTTTTAAGTCTTTATATCTTCATTCAACCAACAATAAAATGCAAATAATACTTTGCAACTATTTTTCGTTCCTTTTTTTAAGCATTGGAAGGCTTTACTTGACTTTCTTTTTATGGTACCTTCTGTGTTTTATCAGATTTTAAAAAGAACTTAACTGATGTTAAAGTAGTCTTTTTTGTTGTTAACTGTAAGCAATTACTCAATTACTAATAACCCGTATTACGGGTTGCTTACTGCTAGTATATATATATATTAGGTATAATTGTATAAACATTTGAAGAATCATTTGACAACATTTTTTTGTAATTTTATTATTTATTATTTAAACTGTTAACAGTTAATATCTTAAATATATCGTAACATAAAAACTTTTGCGTCTTTTTCGTTACTACACATTCCGGAATGCTTTTTCCATAAGGAACTATTTCGTTAGTATTCTTACAAAATGATTTGTTTCGCAAGTTTTCTTTTGCAATGCTTTATTACGGAATTTAATTAACTATTTATATTTTCGTATAGCGCGTTACGGAATGTGCATTTTTGCATGTGCAACTTCCGCAATAACAATTCTATTACGGTAGATAAAGATGCGAAATTTTCGCAAGTTTTGTTTTTCGGCGAACAACCCTACTTTCGACTACAATTTTAATTACCTCGTCTCTTAAGCTATATTTGATTGTCGTCGAAATGTCAAGGCAATTAAATTAATGCGGAAGTACATTAAATTTTATTGTTTTTTAAAAAATTTTTAAAAAGCCGCAATAATAACGACTAGAAAGTTTATTTTAATTTGTAGTTTTTTTGTTTTTGTTTTATTAAAAAACATTTTTAAAACATGAGTAAATGTTGCTACATCGACTATCTTATAGCCTGACTCGCAACGGAGTGCTGCTACATCGACTGACAAATAGCCTGACTCGCAACGGAGTGCTGCTACAACAACTGACAAATAGCCTGAATCGCAAGGAAGTGCTGCTACATCGACTGAGGGTTTGGTTTGGGCAGGCAGTCTATCATTTAAAAAAAAAAAAAAATTTAAGTTTTTAAGCTTTTTCTGGTCTGGTTTATTAACGCGCTCTTTAAAACTACAGTTTATGGGAAACTCTTTTTAACTACCATGCAAGAGTATATATATATATATATATATATATATATATATATATATATATATATATATATATATATATATATATATATATATATATATATATATATATATATATATATATATATATATATATATATATATATATATATATATATATATATATATATATATATATATATATATATCGTATAACAAGAAATGACTTTTAAAGATTATATATATATAAATATATATATATATATATATATATATATATATATATATATATATATATATATATATATATATATATATATATATATATATATATATATATATATATATATATATATTTATATATATATATAATCTTTAAAAGTCATTTCTTGTTATACGATATATATATAAATATATATATATATTTAATATGTAAGTTGATTTTAATAAAAAAAACAGCGTATAACTATTTTTAAATATATTTTGATGTAAAAATATATCAACGATATTTCGCTGACCTATTGTGGTCAGCGTCATCAGGTAATAATAAAAAACGTTACAAAATAACATAAAAACAAACCGTTTAAAAAGAAGACATTAAAAAGCGTCAAATATAAAAACCAATTAAATATAATAATGACGTCAGTTAAATTTTTATCAAAATGGGTCCCCAAGTTCTTGTTTTAACCTTATCCCCGTCATCTCGATTTAGAACACCTTCCCCAATACCTATCTCACATCAAACTTTCGCTTTGTTAATCTCCAGAGATTCTCTAATTTTTCGTATCTTGTATTCTTAAACGACTGCCAAGGTCTTAGGATTTAGCCAATCAAAGTTACCACGGCATGTTTTAGAATGTTCCGTGGCTCCTGAACTCGACCATTTTTGATTTTTGCAAGCTCTTTGGTGTTCTGCACTTCTTGAAATGATTATCTTTTTGGTCTCACCAATATATATATTTCCGCATGAGCATTTAAGTTGGTAAACCCCCGGATTTGAGTTCGGAGGTAGTTTAGTTTTGTTGTTGCATAATATATTACTTAAACTAGGAGCTGAAGTAAATATAACTCTGATGTTTTGTTTTTTAAATTCTCTTCGGAGTTTTGGGCCAATAATAGGTATCCAAGGTAGTTTAACAAACTTTTGATCTAACTTTTGAAAATGCCGTCTATATAGTTTTTGGTTATTTTAATAAGATTATTTTTATTATAGCCGTTTTCAAAAAATGTATTTATGAGGAAATCATTTTCTTGTGAGAGATATTTTTGATAGCAGATTTGTTTTGCTCGACATAAAAAACCTTTAAAGACGCCAATGGTTATGCTCGGGTTGATGTTGGAGTTTGGTTTTATTTGAACATTTGTTATCGCATCCTTACGGTGTATTTGAAACTCATAAAATCCATTCAATGTATTTGTAATACAAATATCTAAAAAATTAAGTTGTTTTCTTTTGTGTTCAAGTTCAACGGTCTATTTTATGGAGGGGTTTTGTTCATTTAAAGCTTTAAGAAATAATTCTTGCTTTTCTTTTGAATCAATGCGAGCATGGCTATCATCCACATATCTTTTATAAGTTTATGGTTGGAATGAATTAACAAAGGCTATATCAAGTGCTCTTTTTTCTATACTTTGCAAAAATGCTTCAGCTATGACTACCATCAATGATAAACCAATTGGACCTGAATTAGGTAAAATTCGGATTTTATCTTCGTATAAAAAGTAACATATGCTTAACAATAGTTCAATTAATTGGTGTATATCTATGAGAGTTAATTTAGTCCTAGTTTTTAAATCTTCAAGATCATCGTTCAATATGTTAATAATAACAGGAATTGCTTTATTGATCGGTACTGATGGATATAAATTAATTACATCGAAAGAAACCTGAATTTCATTAGGGTCTATCTTCCATTCTTTAGCATCGTTGACATAGTTTCTTGAATTAATTAGTCGAGTTATGTTTTTATTTAATGTTGGTTGAATAATTTTAACCAGATACTCAGATGTTCCATAAGGAGGTGTGTTAATAGTGGAAACAACAGGACGCATTGGGTAGTTTTTTTCCGGTTTGTGTGCTTTAACCATTCCATAGATTGTAGGTGGAACGCAATCTGATGGATACATTTTAAAATAAGTACCATTGTCTAACTTACCTTGTTTTCTTAATTTACATAATAGTTTTTGAAATTTAGTAGTGAATGTGGGTGTTGGGTCGTAATCAATAATTTTACTATTTTTTATTTGTTCTTCTAATTTCACTTTTGCTTCATTTTCGCATAATAAAGCAAAACCTGTTCCTTTGTCAAACGGATATATCTTTAGATGTGAATGTTTTTTCAGGTTTTGTAAAGAAAGACTTTGTTGTTTTGTTAAATTATCTTTTATTTTTAACTTTAAAGAACTGGTTAGAATTTTGGAACAGTTTTGTCGAAGAATCTCTGCTTGTGCTTGTTTATTTTGTTGTTCGAGTTCCAAGGCGCAAGTTTCAATATTAGTGATTATGTCCATATAAGGGATGTTCTTTTGTATTGGGACAAATTTTGGACCAAGATTAAGTAGTTCAGTAGTTGCTTTATCAAGAATAATATTTGTTAAATTTAGTATAGCTGGTTTTAAAATTCGGTTAGGACGATTTTTTTCAAAATTGATTTTATAACTGATGTCATTTTTCAATTTATAGAATTTTTCTTTCATTTTAGTTTTTTTTAAAGAATAATGGTTGTTCTTAGATCCGTTCGTTACATTGTTAATTATCTCATAGTCATTAGATCTTATTTGAGATTGAAGATATAAATTTAATTCATCAGTTAACTTCTTACTTGAATATAATCTTTCTTTTGCTTCATTTCGAGCATGAACTAATAATTTTTTTCTGCATTCTTTCATTATATTTTCAGCTTTTTTGGTACGTAGTAGACTTTTTATTCTAAACGATTTTGGAATTATATTGTTTGATATGCATTTTTGAAGAAAAACGAGTTGATTTTTCGCAATTGCATTTCGTATCTTCAAAGTTTGGAATTTTTTCGTTTGATTGTAAATCTCTTTGCCGTAAAGAGCAGTGATAAAATCTATAAAAGTAATATCGTAAATATCGTTGATATATTCTTACATCAAAATATGATTAAAAATAGTTATACGCTGCCTTTTTTATTAAAATCAACTTACATATTAAATAAATATATATATATATATATATATATATATATATATATATATATATATATATATATATATATATATATATATATATATATATATATATATAAATATATATCGTATAACAAGAAATGACTCCAACATCAACCCGAGCATAACCATTGGCGTCTTTAAAGGTTTTTTATGTCGAGCAAAACAAATCTGCTCTCAAAAATATCTCTCACAAGAAATTGATTTCCTCATAAATACATTTTTTGAAAACGGCTATAATAAAAATAATCTTATTAAAATAACCAAAAACTATTTAGACGGCATTTCAAAAAATACTACATCTAATCAGTTAGATCAAAAGTTTGTTAAACTACCTTGGATACCTATTATTGGCCCAAAACTCCGAAGAGAATTTAAAAAACAAAACATCAGAGTTATATTTACTTCAGCTCCTAGTTTAAGTAATATATTATGCAACAACAAAACTAAACTACCTCCGAACTCAAATCCGGGGGTTTACCAACTTAAATGCTCATGCGGAAATATATATATCGGTGAGACCAAAAAGATAATCATTTCAAGAAGTGCAGAACACCAAAGAGCTTGCAAAAATCAAAAATGGTCGAGTTCAGGAGCCACGGAACATTCCAAAACATGACGTGGTAACTTTGATTGGCTAAATCCTAAGACCTTGGCAGTCGTTCAAGAATACAAGATACGAAAAATTAGAGAATCTCTGGAGATTAACAAAGCGAAAGTTTGATGTGAGATAGGTATTGGGGAAGGTGTTTTTAATCGAGATGACGGGGATAAGGTTAAAACAAGAACTTGGGGACCCATTTTGACAAAAATTTAACTGACGTCATTATTATATTTAATTGGTTTTTATATTTGACGCTTTTTAATGTCTTCTTTTTAAACGGTTTGTTTTTATGTTATTTTGTAACGTTTTTTATTATTACCTGATGACGCTGACCACAATAGGTCAGCGAAATATCGTTGATATATTTTTACATCAAAATATATTTAAAAATAGTTATACGCTGCCTTTTTTATTAAAATCAACTTACATATTAAATATATATATATATATATATATATATATATATATATATATATATATATATATATATATATATATATATATATATATATATATATATATATATTGTTATATATTGATATTGTTAACAAAAAGCAGACTACATTAGAGCAATTTAAGGATGAATCAAAACGATTATTATTGTTCATGGATCTCAATAAATCCGACTTTAAATGTTTATTTTAAAGTAAACACAATAAAAAAAAAATAAAAAAAAACAGATTCAATTATATCAATGATATATGATAATATGAATAAGAAAAGAAAGAAAAAGGAAAAAAAGAAAAAAAAAATAAAAAAAAAAAAAGAATAAGAAATCCAAGTGATGATGTCACAAGTGATGATGTCATAAGTGATGATGTTACATATTCATTTAGTGTTAATTATGAGATTTTATTTTTTCAATTTCTTTTATATTCAGGAATTTTTTTTTTTTTTTTTTTTTTTTTTTTTTTTTTTTTTATATTAACTTATTTCTTAAACATTTTAGCAACTGTTAAGCATCTTAACGCTTCTTAATTAATTCTTATTTTTTATTTTTTTTATTATATTAGTTATTTTCTATTTGTTTCTTTTATATATATATTTGTATGTTACAGTTATGTAGAATTTTTAATGGGGCTCGGCGATAAGGCGAAATGTGCCTTCTTCTT
Organism: Hydra vulgaris; assembly: GCF_022113875.1. Classification (NCBI taxonomy): domain Eukaryota; kingdom Metazoa; phylum Cnidaria; class Hydrozoa; order Anthoathecata; family Hydridae; genus Hydra; species Hydra vulgaris. Next base: position 4,969,070 of record NC_061166.1, read on the forward strand.
GCTCCAGCCATCAATTTATAAAAATGTATATGCAATGTAAAAATTTTTTAACGGCGAAATAAATTACACTAAAAAAAATATATATATATATATATATATATATATATATATATATATATATCTATACTATATATATATATATATATATATATATATATATATATATATATATATATATATATATATATATATATATATATATATATATATATATATATATATATATATATATATATATATATTGCTTTCTTGCGGGGACTTAAAAAAAAAAGTGTTGTTTGCCGGGACCGGTTGCTTACAGGCAAAAAAAGTATTGTTTGCGGGGACCGGTTGCTTTCGGGGACATAAATCAGTCCCCGTTAATTTCAGTCTTCATTTATAACTTCTGCGCGATTAAAATGTCTTTGAATTATCATTGTATATAAAGTAGACCATATTATTGTTATAAAGTTAATATTCGTTTTTAATATTCATTTAAACATGTAAACAAATGAAACGAATAAGTTTTTTTTTTACTTTGACATTGACTTTTTTTTTATATTATTAGGATTGATTTATGTTGTTTTTGTATTTTGACTTTAAATATAACTACTTTTCTGACAGTAAAGATATTACATCATGACTTAAATTTTTTTATCTTTGTAAGATACAAAAATACTAGAACGCATTATGTATAACAAATTATATTCATATTTAGAAAAAAATAATATTCTATATAACAAACAATTTGGCTTCAAAACAGGACACTCTACTGATCATGCAATTCTTCATCTTGTTCAGATTATTTTTCAAGCTTTTGATAAAAACAAGTTCACTTTAGGTGTTTTCATAGATCTAAGTAAGGCGTTCGACACAGTTGATCATAGTATTTTAATTAAAAAATTAGAGAACTACGGTATCAAAAATATTAACATAGCTTGGTTTAAAAGCTACTTATCTAATAGAAAACAGTATATTTCATTCGGCAATAAAAAAACTAACAATATGACAATTACTTGCGGCGTTCCTCAAGGATCTATATTAGGACCACTCTTATTTTCAATTTATATTAATGATTTAAGCAAAGCCTCTAATATTCTAGATTCTATCTTATTTGCTGATGACACAAATTTATTTTATTCTCATAGTGATATAACAGCATTATTTAAAACGGTCAACATTGAACTCCTAAAACTAACCGAATGGTTAAATATGAACAAACTTTCAATTAATTTAACTAAAACTAAATATACTATTTTTCATCGCCTCCTTAAAAAAAAAAAAAATTCCTCTTGAACTTCCAAAACTTATTATTGGAGATTACATCGTAAAAAGAGAATGTTCGATGAAATTTTTAGGTGTAATTCTAGATGAAAACATAAATTGGAAAGACCACATAAACATGATTGAAAATAAAATTTCTAAAAATATTGGATTACCCTATAAAGCAAAACCATTCTTAGATCAATCCTGCTTGAAATACATATATTACTCATTTATACATTCTTATCTTAATTATGCAAACATTGCTTGGTGTAGCACTAATAAAACAAAGATAAAAAAGCTATTTAGCAAACAAAAACATGCAATTAGATTATTATCAAATGCACACCGCCTCTCACATTCAATACCATTGTTTAACAATCTAAAAATACTAAATGTGTACCAAATAAATATATATCATCTTCTGATTTTTATGTATAAAATTAATAATAATTCAATACCAAATATCTTCAAACCATTATTTAATAAAATTCAACACAAATACGTAACTAAATATTCTAACAACAACTTTGTTCAACCCAAAACTATATACGACTCCACCAAGTTTTCAATAACTGTTAGAGGACCTAATGCATGGAATAAGATAATCAGTAATGATATTAAAACACTTAAAACTCTTGATCAGTTTAAACAAAAACTAAAACTATTACTTTTAAATAATGAACAAAAAGATAATTATTTTTAAATCTATCTATAAAAATATTATATATTAAAACTATCTACTAATGCATACTTTATTTGTCTGAAAGGTCTAAATTCTTTAATTTTATATAGGTATTACAGTCTGTTATATTATAAAAAAAGTACTTATAAAGATTTTTAGCATTTTTAGATTTCATTAGTTTAAATAAATTTATTAGTTTTCTTAAATAAGAGAGAGAGAAGAAAAATAAAAAAAGTAATATTTTTTGAGTTTTAATTTTTTATATTAATATTTTGTAATTTGTTTTTGAGGAATTAATATATTACACTTTATAAGAACAGATTGTAAATTAAATTTTACGTTTACTTTTTTCATGTTTTTTAGTTTTTTGATATTTTTGTTTTTCTGAATGAACTTTTAAATTTTTCTTTCAAAAAATAAAATCGAAAAAATATCTTTCAAAACTTTGAACTATTAAACTATTTGGCATTTTATATAAACTTCTTTGTAATTTTTTGCTTTTTTCTTAATTTTTTAATTTTCATTTTAGTTACTATGTATTTATATAAATGTCTAGACAAACAAGGGACTTGGTGATAAGACAACCCCGTCTTCTTCTCGTCCTTGCCATTTTTAAATATTTTAAATTACGGAACTTGTAAATATTTGTACGGCTAAACTATAAAAAAAAAAAAAAAAAAAAAAAAAAAAAAAAAAAGATGTTATAATCCTTATGATATTATAGAATCTTAAACTTCAAGATTTTATAGCATCACCAAGATGTTTTCATAAAAGATGTTTATGATACATATCACACATTTATAATATATATTAAAATAATATTTATGATATATTATTTATAATATATTATGTAGTAAGATATTCATAATATATTTTATCCTACTTTGGTTATAAGTACTTTACTGTCAGTAAAGATAATTTTTACTAACCTTAAAGTATTTATTATTAAAGTGCGATACAAAATATTAAAAATATCTTAAACAAATAATTTATTTTTAATATCTTTGTGACAGTAAAGTATGATTTTCTTTTTGTATCTTCTAACTGTAATGCTGTTCATAAGAGAGTTTTTAACTGAAAAATGTTTTTCTAGAGTGTAAAAATAATATAATCTGCTTAAGTCTATTATTATTTGTATCAACTTAAGTTTTATTTTAGTTTATGTAAATATTAATCAACAAAAATGAACTTTATTTATAACCAATGATTTTTTATTATTCCATTTTGTAACATAAATGATGTTGAAAGCTAAAGTATATGCAAGTTTTAGATAAATTGATGTTTAAAATATACATAGAAATCTTCGTTTAAAAAATGTCAAAATATATATTTGACTTTGTTTTGTATATATCTAAATTTAAATAATAAAGGTATTTAGCATAATCTTTAATTTAACTTTTAAAAAAAACTAGCTAGCATTATAAAAAAAAATCAGTTTTTCAAGTTTGCTATTTACTAAAGATAAAATAATGTTATGGTCAGAAGAATAGACAATCGAAGGACGTGTTATATTGCTAATTAAACTTTCGATTGACTGCAACGATTATTTAATTGATTATTCAAGGTTTTTTAGTTTGCAAATGATGTTAATATCTGCATAAAATCAGTTTAGTTTTTTATTATATATCTAAAAAGACCGATAAAATTGCAAGTCCTTTTAATATATTTGTTACAAGAAAATTGTAACCTTACAAGGTATACAATAGTATTTACTTAAATGATAAATAACATAAACTATAGAAAGTATAAATAGAATTTAATAAAAAATTAAAATGTTTTATTTATTTTCTACTTTAATTACCAATTAATTTCTACTTTAATTAGCAATTTCCTAATTTTATTTAAAATTGCGATGTTAATACTATTTTCAAATGCTGGTATACTTTTATTAATTTTGTTTTATATGATTTAATATATGTTAGTGGTATTATGTTTAAGAGTTTTTAATTTTTTTATTTGTTTAGCATTTATTTTACTCTACTTTCAAAACACTTTAATTCTAAGTAAAATTTTAAAATTAGATTTTTAAATTAAGCTATGTAAGTCATTTTTCAATCTGTATTGGGTTTTCTTATTTTAAAATATTATTTTTTTATTTTAGTGTACTGTAGAAATAAAATTAGAATAAAATAAAAAGTAGAAGAGACTGATCACATCTTAATGATATTGTTCTTCTAATTTTGCTTCACGGATATATTTTATTTATAAAGTTAGCGAATTTTGAAATTATATTTTTAATGCTTATGCACTCTGAAAGAAACTACTTTTAATGAAATTTAAAGCAAGTAGCATGCAAGCTATTAATTGAGCTGTAAATGATATATTCTCTGTATAGTACTGCTTGTTCATGAAGTGAATAATAGTAAAAGCGAATGGGAATACCAGCTGTTAAATCGTCCATTGAAATTATTAGCTTCGCAATGACGAAAAAGATAGTTCTTTTATAGAAAAAGATGGATTATTGATAATCTAAGAACTGCTAAACTGCACGAAGAACTGAGATGCATTTGATGCATTCAAAAGTATCTCAAAACACAATTTTAAAAAAGTTACTGAATGAATAAAGTTTTCAGAATGATTTAAAATTAGTTTAAGTTATTAAAGCAGTTTTTAAGATTAAAAATCTACAATTTTTTAAGCATGAATTAATACATTTTAAAACTTTAAGACTAGATTTGTTTAATAAAATCATTGCGGATTCACTCAGAACAGAAATAGGAATTTTAGCCAAACCAGATTGTGAAAATGAATTTTTTTCTTGTATCTTTATTTATTTATTAATCTGATTATCTTATTTCTCTAAATAAGTCTCTTTAAATTTTGAATTTTATTATTAGCTTTAATTCTGATAATTTTCAGGGCATTTTTTACTTAGCAACTAATTCAAAATAAGTTGTAGGTATTCAGGATTTTTTGGTGATTGAGATAGCTAATTTCCAGATAGGAGCAAATTTAAACTTAAGTATGTTTATACTTATGTCAAATAATTAGCCTGTTCAAAAAATTGCGATGATTCGAAGCAGGTTACAAAAAAGCCCTTTAAGTTTTTACCCCCCCTCCTTCCTCCTCTTTTCCCTTAACATGAAGGACAACAATTAAAATTTTTTTTTTTCACTATTATCAATTTATATTCATCGATAAATTTCAAGTTTCATAGTATTATCTCTCAGCGTTTAAAAATTATGACCATATAAAATTGTAACCACCTCATATTGAGGGGGTTTAAACTTTTTATGGTCATAATTTTTTAACGCTCAGAAATAATACTCTGAAACTTGAAGTTTATCAACGAATATAAAATCTAATTGAATAGTACAAAAAAAATTTTATAAAGTTGTTGCCCCCCCATGTTTGTTTTATGAAGTCAAAGGGCTTTTTTGGTCCATGCCTCCATTTATTGCAATTTTTTGCACAGCCTCATTATTTGACACAAGTATAAACATACTACTAATTGGAGTTTGCTCTATGTATGAAAGTTAGCTATCTCAATCACCAAAAGATCCTGGATCTGTCACTGGTTATATTGGAGTAACTATATCTGAACCAAGATTCTAAGATTTTTTCTTAGGATTTTTAATTCTTTTTACATTTTGTATTTTTTTCAATACTGAAGATTTTACCTATTTTTTTGATTTTCTAATACTTTTTATTTTTCTACCAAAAAAAATTTATTTTTAATTTTAAAATCGTTTAATAAATTTAATTTAAAATGTTTTAAAAAAGTTTTATTTTTTAAGCATACTTTTTTAAGCAAATTATATATATTTTTTTCCATGTGGAAAGGGAGAGGAAGTTTTTAGCTCTCTTTAATTAAACTAAAGCTTAAAAAATTTCAAATAAATTCACTGAATTGAATTAGTTTTGTGTTAACTGGTTTTTAGAAAACAAAGAGCTTATTTAATTTTAAATTTGTTAAATTTCTTTTAGTTTGTAAAAATTTTTTATGAATCAAATCTTTTATGAATCAACGCAAAATATGCTAACTTTATTCACTCTGTTTTTTAAGTTAGTCCCTGAGAATGAACTTTTTTTTTTACTCGTTCCTAATAAAACACATTTTCGTTTATGTCTTTATAAATGCAGTTAAAGTGTAAATTTACAGTATTTGTAAAAATAGGGATTATATTTTATGTCTTGAAATATATCAGAACACAGTTAATCTTTTAGTTTGCAAAATTTAAAGTCATTTTTGAATCAGCAGTAGATAAAGAAACAAATAATTAATTTTTATTTTTCTTATTTTGTCCCCAAATAAGCACATTTTTTGCGTAACCTCGAAAATAAATTTTTTTCTGGGTGTTTTTATAGTGAAATTTAAGAATTAAATTACAGTATTTGTTAAAATATAAGTTACATGCTATATCTTCTTATGCCACAGGTCGCAGTGATTCTATTGGTTTGCAAGAATTAAAATCATTTTTGAATCAGCGCTATAGTAATTTTTTAAACTTAATTTGTTTTTTAGTTTGTCTCCGAAAATGCACATTTTTTTACTGGTCCGCGAAAATACATATTTTTTTGCATATTTTTATAATTAAATTGGAAAAAAAATTACAATGTTTATAAAAATATAAATTATATGTCTTGCCATGTCACAGAGCGCAGTTAACCTATTGGTTTGCAAGAAATAAAATCAATTTTATATCGGCGCTATAATAATTTTTTAAACTAAACTAGTTTTTTAGCTGGTCCCCTTAAATGCACATTTTTTTACTGGTCTCCATGCAAAAAATGCATATTTTTTTGCATGCCTGTATAATAAAGTTTAAGAAAAAAAACTGCAGTATGTGTAAAAATATAAATTCTATACTACGTCTTGCCATATCACAGAGCTCAGTGAACCTATTGGTTTGCAAGAATTAAAATCAATTTTATATCGATCTTATAGTAATTTTTAAACTAAACTTGTTTTTTAGTTGTTCCCCGAAAATACATATTATTTTGCATGTTATTATAATAAAATAAAAAAAAATTACAATATTTGTAAAAATATAAATTATATGCTATGTCTTGTTACGTCACAGAGCTCAGTGAACCTATTGGTTTGCAAGAATTAAAATCAATTTTATATTACAGCTATGGTAATTTTTTAAACTAAACTTGTTTTTTAGTTGGTCTTCGGAAATGCACATTTTTTTACTGGTCCCCGAAAATGCATAATTTTTTGCATGCCTTTATAATAAAAGTTAAGAAAAAAAATTGCAGTACTTGTAAATATATAAATTATATACTACGTCTTGCCATATCACAGAGTTAGTGAACCTATTGGTTTGCAAGAATTAAAATCAATATTATATCGGCCTTATAGTAATTTTTTAAACTAAACTTGTTTTTTAGTTGGTCCCCGAAAATGCACATTTTTTACTGATCCCCGAAAATGCATAATTTTTTGCATGTCTTTATAAGGAAATAAATTATAAAATTTCAGAAGTAATAACATTTTTTATTCGTGTATCTAGGCCTTCTTTATCGTGTCATTTCACTCGTGTATCTTGGGCTTCTCACTTTTATATAAAAAATAATTATTTCTAAGTTATGCGTTTCAGTCAAATGATTAGTTATAAGACTTTTTCTTTTTTGCTTCTACATTGATTTTAAGAGAGCATTTTGATAGCAAGTTATAATTTGACTTATATTTGATGGTGTAAGATAAATTTTTGCCGCAGATATATTTAATTGTAGACTTTTTTTTCAATTATGCTCAGAATTGTTATCCAAATATGTTATTTATTGAAGTGTTACAATCAAGCAAACACTAGATAAACACGTTAAAGAAAATCTGAGATTAAATAATTTTTTAATATACTTTGTGCGTTTATCTTTGTTGTCGATTTTTTATGGAGTTAAACCTAATTTTTAAGAGCGGCCTTAGGTACAATAGCTTGTGATTTTAGTTACAGTTAAAAAAATTTATTGTACCTAGAGCCACAAATTTTTAGGCGCTTTTGCATGACGGAGTTCTATAACTCAATACTTTATACTTATATTAATACAAATTATTCAATATAGAGATGTGATCATATCAGTTTCGCTATTTTTAGACAAGCGTTGAATTTAGACATTCAATAAATCCGTTAAAAAATCTTTGTGCGAAGTTTTTAAAACCCTCGTCTAAATTTAATGATAGATTTAGGTTTGTGTAAAGTTTTTTTTTTAAATGAGTTGCTAATTTAATTTGATAAAAGTTCATAAATGGCTTCCTTGTTATGACTTGTTCTGTCGAAGAGCATAATCAAGGAAACTGTACTAACTAAATTAAACAAACTTTAATTGTCTTTAAAAATAAAGCCGATCTTGATACCAAAACAAGTAAAAACAGGCGCTCTAACAACTGAGCTTTAACTGGAAATTTTCTATAGCTGGAGTGGCTATAAAATTGTCAAGAAAACAAAAAAGTTAATTTTTTTATATCTTAATTCTGAAAACTTTGGTTTGCAAAATGTAAGTCATTTTTAAAATGACGCTAAAGATACTAAATTTTTCAAATTAAGTTTTTTTTTACTATTTGTCCCCGAAAATGCACATTTTTATGCATGTCCCCGAAAAAACACATTTTATTGTAAGTCGTCGTAAATGACCATTTTATGTTTAAAAAATTTACGGGGACTATTTTTTACAAAAAACTTATATATTTAGTTGTCATAAAGTCTATAAATTAATCTCATGTTGCCGTGTAAAAAAAAAAAAAGAAAAAAAGTTTTAAACAAAGTTTTCATAGAAAATTTTTTAATTTAAATTTATCCCCAAAAATGCACATTTTTACTATGTCCCCGTTAATAATCAAAAAGGAGTGTATATATATATATATATATATATATATATATATATATATATATATATATATATATATATATATATATATATATATATATATATATATATATATATATATATATATATTTATATATATATATATATATGTATATATATATATATATATATATATATATATATATATATATACAGGGGCGGATCCAGCATTTTTTGGTGTTTGAGATAGCTAACTTCCAGACATGGAGCAAACTCCAAACATTTATATGTTTATATTTATATCAAATAAGGATGGTTTGCAAAAAATTGCCATGACTGGAGCCTGAGAACAAAAAAGCCCCAAAATTTGAGACGTACCTGCCCCAAACGTGAGAGCAACAAGTTGATAAAATATTTTTTGTACTATTCTCAACAAGACTTACATTTATCCATAAATTTTAAATTTCATTGTAAAATATTTCAGTGTTCAAAAATTATGACCATGTAAAGTTTGAATCCCCCTCAATTCAAGGGGGTTACAATTTTTATATGGTCATAATTTTTGAGCGCTAACATATTTTACAATGGAATTTAAAATTTATTGATAAATGTAAGTCTTGTTGAGAATAGTACAAAAAATATTTTATCAACTTGTTGCTTTCACGTTTGGGGCAGGTACGTCTCAAATTTTGGGGCTTTTTTGTTCCCAGGCTCCATTCATCGCAAATTTTTGCAAACCATCCTTATTTGATATAAGTATAAACATATAAATGTTTGGAGTTTGCTCCATGTCTGGAAGTTAGCTATCTCAAACACCAAAAAATGCTGGATCCGCCCCTGATATATATATATATATATATATATATATATATATTATATATATATATATATATATTTCTTTATTAATAAGTATAATCCATTCATTAAAATAAAACGTCCTAGATAATAAAAAAAAAATAAGAAGAAAATAAGGAGAGTTTTTAATCCGGTTACTTAGTAAATTGTCAATAACATTCCAACAAGTGATATAGTGGTTAATCATATCTTAGCCACTATTGCCTGCTGCCACTAACGGGCCATCAAGTAAATGATGACCAAACTGCAATTACCTAAAATGTCTATATATATATATATATATATATATATATATATATATATATATATATATATATATATATATATATATATACATATATACTAAAAGTTTCATGCCGTTTTCGGGACTCATCAGCCATATATTTAAATCAAGAAAAAACCGTTCAAGAAAACAATTAAAAAACCGTTACAAAATTCTTATAAATAATTATAATACAAGTAATAGCAATAATAATAATATTGATAATAACAATAATAATAATAATAAAAATAATAATAACAATATTATTAATTAATTTTCAAACTAATAAGTTTTCAAGTAAAAATTACGTTTTAGAGAAATAGTAAAAATGGTTCTGTTTTCTCAAATAAAATAATATACAATCAAAAATGATTGTATATTATTATTATTATTATTAATTTTTTAGAATATACTTATCTTAAACATTTAAAAATTTTTGCGGGACGACAAAACTGACATGCTCGAGTTTATGAGTGATTTTGAATTGCTCGATCAGATCTGCTCTTTTCCGGCATTCTTTAAGAATTGTTATACCGAGCTATTGGAGTCGCTTTTCATAGGACAGGTGTTTAATTGTCGATACTGTTTTTGTAGCTCGTTGTTGGACTTGCTTGAGAATGGCAATGTCTGATTTTAAATGCGGTGACCAGGTTTGTACAGCAAACTCAAGATAGAGGCGAATGTAAGTCACATACAGAGTGCACCATAAATAAAAACTGTAACTGCGAAGAGGACGACGTCCTCTTGAAGGACGACGTCGACGCACCCGTCGTCCTTCAAGAGGACGACGGGTGCCGTCGACGTTAGACATCGAGTATTTGTATGTCAACTTGTTACATCCTCGCCCAACATGCATTACTTTGCATTTCTCGACGTTGAAATGCAAGAGCAAAATGTGCGACCATTCCACTGCTCTGTCAACGTCATCTTGGAGAGTGATGCTGTCCGACTCCGTTTTAATTATCCCTATTATTTTTCTGTTTTGGCAAACAGTTTTATATGATGAGTAATTCTGTCCGGCAGGTCGTTTATAAAGATAACAAATAGCAATGGGCCAAGACCGAGCCTTGAGGCACTCCGCTAGTGACTGCTTTCTATTCAGAAGTAATGCTGTTTATAACCACTCGTTGACATCGATTGTTGAGCCAAGCAGCAATCCAGTCAACGAGAGCGCCTTGAATATCGTACGCTCTCAGCTTATGAAGGAGGCGTTTATGCGGTACTTTGTCGAATGCCTTTGCAATGTCTGTGTAAATGACGTCTACTGCGTGTCTGCAGTGAATTGCTTCCGCTATGATGTCCCGAGTTTCTAAAAGGTTTGATACGCATCTCTAACGGTGAACAAAGCCATGCTGGTTTGAGGAAATTAGACCATTAGTAACGCAGTATTCCGTTATTCTTTTTAGTAAAATACTTTCCATAATTGTGCCAGGTATGGAAGTGAGCAAGAATAATATGTTGTATACTCAACGCCGTTAATGCATGTTCTGGAAAATATGCGAATTTTGCGTTTTTATAAAAACGCAATGTTTTACTGCATTTTTTTAGCGCAAATATTTTTTTTTTTTTTTATTATTTTTTTCACCAGCGCATTAGTATGTCTTAAATCAAATAAAGTTAATTTTTTTTTAAATTACACAAGTTTAGATATAAAACTTTACTTAACGGTTGTTGTACCATATTTTGGATTTTGGTATAAAATGGCGCTGCTTTCAACGAAGATAAAACATTAACTTGAGAAAATAAGTTATTCAAACAAGTTACAAGTTATATTTTTAATTTCTAACGAGTCATATGTCTGCAAACATATTAAAGGCCGAAAAAAATTAGTTGTTTCGAGTTTAAAATCTGTTATTTCCATTTTATATGAAAGTTTTTATTAATTTGAGTGTGAAGAACACACAAATTGAAGACCACGGTGCAAAAACGATTTAACTCCATTTTTACAACTTGTTCAGGAGAAGGAAAAAACTGATTAACTTTGAAATTTTTATATTCTTTCAAGTTCTAAGTAGTTTAGTATAAAATGAATGTTTATTGGAAATTTTGAAATTTTTGAAGAACAAAATCTTCTTTGAAAAAATCACTTGCCAAACTGCTACATTGTACATAATTTTGTGAGTAATCCATCACACGGTAAGATAAAATTGAAAACTTTTCTTTCCGCTTATTTAAGACCTTTTTTTTAAACAAACTAGAGAAATGGCTACTAAAGTTCAAGAACATTTCTCGGGTTACTGGTACAACAATAAATTTGCGACAAGTATTTTTTACTAAAGAAACCCACTCTTCTGGTAAAAGTATTCTTTCTCGCTTTCTCTTTTCTTTTTCAATCAACCCAAAACTACGGTTCAAGGTAAGAAGCTGTGTCCTGGTTCAGGATATCGATGTAACGCAGTTACAGTTATCGATGTAATTATATTGACAAATTTTTTAGTATGAGCTAAAGTATATAGATAATGAGCAAGTGTATAATTTTTATTTTGTGAACTACAGTTTTCAGAATACAAGTACACCTTTTTGACTGAAGCAGCAAGGAAATTTTGAATAAAAAAATGCAGACAGCTTACAATATCATTTTGCCCTTTTTTGCCAACTGTTTCATCATACATAAAGAAATAAGACTTTTTATAACTGGCTGCGTATATACAAAAATTATATTCCCAATGCTGGCGTTTGAAAAAAACATCCCCATTTACCAAGTGAGGCAGGGGCATGTTTTGCTGATAGTCAAATGTTAATAGTTCTACTTCTTTATAACTTGTCTTTACTTCAGCAATATCAACTTTCATTTGTGTGTTGAAGTAGCTGGCATTTTTTTCATGCACTTCTTTTTCAGTACAAAAAACATTTTTAACCTCAATGACTTCTTCTGCTGCAATAAGTTTATCCAATCGCTCACATGTCTGACAGGTATCAGATCAAGGCTTACCAAATGAATAGTTAAACTGTGTTATGAAGTAACAATAAAATTAATCATACGTAACTATTGGCTTAATAAAATCTTGTTTATTTTCCAAACTGTTATAAACAGCAGACTCATATTTTTGCAGATACAGTTTGTGCATTTTTACAATATTTAAATCAGGAGACAAATACCATTTATGTTGGTTGTTAGTTCTGCTGTAATAAGATGTTCGCTTTGGAAAAGAGTTGATGTGATCATCTATTTGGTATACAATGTCTTCAGGTATCATGTTAGGACAATTAAGGAAAAACTTGCCGCATGCTTTCTTCATAAACAGACGTGTTTTGGCAGCGTAAAAACTTAAAGAAAAAACTGTATAATTTTTAAATCTTTAGTATATTTTATTTATTTTTCTTGAGAAAATAATTCATTTTTTATATAATATGGCTGTTACATTATCAGAAATAGCAAAATTGTTTGAAGGCTATTAAAAAGAATTCGAATTGATGTTAAAACAACAGGAAAAAGTTTTTGTCGACATTATTAGTGGAAACTTAAAAATATTTAATGGCAGATTGGAAAAAGTTGAAAAAGATATAGAAGAATTGAAGCATAGTTTAAATTTTCATGAAGAACTAATAGATGAAAAAGTTAAGAAAGCAAATGTTTTTAGTAAAGAAGAAAATTTAGAAATTACACGCATACAAAAAAAGTTAAGGGAGATAGAAGATCGATCAAGACGTAATAGTTTAAGAGTGGATGGAATTAATGAAAATGAGGTGAAAGCTGGGAGGAAAGCGAACTTAAGGTAAAAAAGGTTTTTGAAGAGTTACTATCTGTTAAAAATGTCCAAATTGAACGGGCCCACAGAACAGGAAAAAAGAATCAAATAAGCCGAGAACAATAGTGATAAAACTTTTGGACTTTAAAGATAAAGTTGCAATTTTGTACAAGTCAAGCAATATGAAAGGGATAAAAATCTATATAATCGAGGATTTCTGTTCTGAAACAACGCAAATTCGAAAAGGTTTGAGGGAAAAAATGAAAATCGAACGAGCAGCTGGTAAGTTTCCATTCATATCTTATGATAAATTGATAATTCGCGATTGGGTTGCAAAGAAAAGCAAAAATTCATCTTCATGATATTTTTTATTAATTAACGGAATTTTATTTTTACTATTACTTATTTTAAATTTAACTGTTTTTAAAATGGAGGAAAATTTCGTAATTAAATTTTCGGATGAAAATGACATTCTCGGTGATTATGACACCGACTCAAATTTTCCTAATAACAAAATGTTAGAAAGTAAATATTACTCCGTTTCTGAATGTTCGCAACATCTTAAAAAAAATAAAAGCACTTTTTCAATTTTAAATATCAATGTTCGAAGTTTAAATAAAAACATTGAAAGTTTGAAAATATTATTAAATGAACTTAAACACGATTTTAAAACTATATGTCTGACGATAACTTGGTGTAAACCCAGTAAGCACAAGACGGATTTTAGACATTTATAGACGTCTAAAACTAGTCTAGGTAAAGACGCACTTTTATAGACGTTTTGAAGACATCTTTTAGACGTCTTTTATGAATGCGTTTTTAAAATGACGTTTAAAATGCGTCTTTTTAAAGTTTAAAAAAACGTTTAAAAGACGCATAATAAATAGTCTAAAAAACGCATTAAAAGACGTCTAGATCAAGGCTAAAAAACGTCTTTTCTGAGACCTGTTTATAAATATGTCATTATGACTTCTTTTTGACGGCTTTGTCATTACGCGTTAAGTAGATGTCGTATATTCAAAGTAAAAACATAGTTTTTATTATTTTCAATAATTTGTTTAAGTTTTAAGTGTAAATTACTTTAAATTAAATTACTTTTTTACACAATTGCTAAAATTGTTGTCACAGGAATCACTAAAATAATTGCTATAATATTAATATATCTTTTTTTTTATTAATAATTATTTTGCTTTTTTAATAGATAGTTAATGATAGATCATGATAATAAGTGAAAATGGCAAGAATAATATATAAGTTAAATATCAGTATTTTTAGTTTTTATACACCCACAAGCCATATAATAATTCAAGTATGCGGTCAAAAATTAGCTAGTAACACGTATGTTAAATTTTATTGTAACTTATAATAAGTTATAAATGTTATAAATACTGTTTTGATATATATTTGTTATTGTTATATATTATTTTCATCCTTGATGCATCAACCGTCTGTGGTGATTACAGTAATATTATTTTGATTGCTGGTTTCTATGTATATTTTGTATATACGAAATTATAACAATATATGATTTTATAAATACAATGAATATATACCACATACTACGCGAAAATGTTACGTGATGTACTAAAATACATCTTGAAAAAAACGTCTAAAATACGTCTATAAAGACGTATATAAAGACGTCTTCATTTAGACGTCTTTTAGCCTTATGATCTAGACGTCTACAAGTGCGCCTTTTAGACCTCCTTAAAGACATCTTTAAAACGTCTTTTAAACGTCTTTGTGCTTACTGGGAAAGTGGTGAAACAAATTATGAATTTGATCTAGTTAAGTACGCAACAATTCACCAACCACGTGAATTTAATGCAGGTGGGGGCATTAGTATTTTTATGCATGATTCACTTAATTATATTTTACGTAACGACCTCTGTGTTAATGAAACAGATTGTGAATCATTATGCATTGAAATAGTAAATAAAACTGAAAAAAACATAATTATAAATAATATTTATACCATCTAGCAACATGAAAAAATTTAAAACTCATCTTAAAACATTTCTAAACAAAACTAAAAATTCCAGGAAATATATATATATTTGGTCGGGGATTTTAACATCAACCTAATCAACCATGCTTCTTATAAAAATGCTAAGAATTTTATAAATACTCATTTAGAAAATAACTTTATTCCAACAATAAACAAATCAACAAGAGTTACAAAAAAGTCTTTTACTCTACTTGATAACATCATAACTAACAGTTTTTATAATAGTCCTATTTTCACACGTATAATTCAGACTGGTTTATCGGATCATTTTCCAACATTCTTAGCAACCAATAACATTTTAATTAACAATATTGCCACAAAATCCACAATATTTCGGCGACAGATCAATGAAAACTCCTTAAAGCATTTTAAATGCTGTTTAAAAAATAACGTTGATTGGAATTTAATTTTGCAATCAAGTGATGTTAACAATGCTTATAACTTGTTTCTTGGTCAATTTTGCAAGCAATATGAGTAGAAGAAATGCCGGTTCTAGCTCATTTTCATTTTCAACCATATTTTCAACCATATATTTAAATAAATATAGGGTTTAATGTTATCCATAATGTGTATAAATATTATAACTAAAAAATAAATTTTTAAATTTATATAAATTTAAAAAAATCATTTTTTTAAATTTAAAAATTAGTATCAATTTTAATTCTATTTATCATCGATACATTTTAAAATTTTTTAAATTTTTAAGTTATCAGTATCAAAATTCTTTACTATTTTTTCTAATTGTTTTTCTTTAATTTTGTCTCTACAAAATTTCTTAATAGATTGAATCATTTCAATAAATTTCTCTTCATCTTCAGTCATTCCTTTCATTTCATTAAAAACAAGTTGAATTGAATATCCTGTAAGTTCTTTTGTTTTCGGATCTCTATTTTCACATACTCCAAATGAAAATAATTTTGGTGTTTTTACTTTTATTCTAAGTAGACTACCAGTAAATAGATTGGATTCATTTTTATAACTAATTCTCATTATTTGATAATGAACAGGTTTATGAATAGTAATGACATCACTAACATACAGTTTTGTATCATCAAAATTTTCATTATCAACATATGGCATCTTTTTTATATATACAAGAAATTTATTTAACTCATATTCAAAAAGTTTATTTTTTAAAAAAAAATAATTAAAAATATTTAATTCTGTGTACTCTCATCTTCATCATCGTCATTTTCATCATATTTAGTAGTTTCTGTAGTTTTTGTAGTTTCTGTAATTTCATATCTACCATTACTATATTCAGTAGTTTCTGTAATTTCTGTAATTTCTTTAGTTTGTTTAATTTCTATAACTTCATATTCATCATCATCTTCATCATCATCATCTTCAGTAGTTTCAGTAGTTTCTTATTCATCTTCTTCAGCCATTTCAATATCATCAGTATCTTCAGCCATTTCAATATCTTGATTTGATTCTAAATTAGTACCAGGTCCTGCAAATGTTATATTTCTTCCAATAAAATCTAGAACATTATTATAATTTGTAGTTCTTTCTAATTGTAGTAATCTTTCTTTTATTAATTTTATTTCTTCTAATATTTTCTCAAATAATTCTTTTTGCATTTCGTTTTCTATTCTTTTTTATATACACAAGACAATTATTTAACTCATTTTAATTTTTTGATTTAAAATATTTTATCAAATAATAAAAGTAAAAATGAATTATGATGAGATTAATGAAATATCTGAATTTCAAAAAGAATTTAAACTTTTTGAAGAAATGAGAAACTTTGAATTTGAAGAACCAGATTCTGAAGATGATACTTATTTTACATATGATGATTCTGATGAAGAAGAAATTCAAGAAAAATGTATAGTTCCAATTCCTTTAAAAACAGTACAAATTATGGAATTGTATAAAAATAAACTGAAATGGATTAATTATGTTTCAACTTACAATGATAATATCGATGATGATTATCCTACTATATATAAATTTTTTGTTAAAAAACATAAAAAACATAACAGAAAATTTAGTTTTGAAAAACTATTCAATATTGAAATTAATTTTACTGATAATGGAAAACCTTCTGCAATTCATTTTGTAGAAAAGTTACCTATTTTTTGTAAAAATATTTTAAAAGATAATTTCTGTCCTTTTGGAGATAAATGTAAATACAATTATGATATTCCTTATTGTAATACTGTAAAAGAAAGATTAATATGCACTAAAGCTTCATGCAGATATAAGCATGTACATGTATATATATATATATATATATATATATATATATATATATATATATATATATATATATATATATATATATACATATATATATATATATATATATATATATATATATATATATATATATATATATATATATATATATATATATATATATATATATATATATATATATATATATATATATATATATATATATATATATATATATATATATATATATATATATATATATATATATATATATATATATATATATATATATATATATATATATATATATATATATATATATATATATATATATATATATATATGTATATATACATGTATGTATATGTGTATGTGTGTATGTGTATATATGTATATGTGTATATGTATATGTATGTGTGTATGTATATATGTATGTGTGTATGTGTGTGGATGTATATGTGTATATGTGTGTATGTATATGTATATATGTGTATATGTATATGTATATATATATATATATATATATATATATATATATATATATATATATATATATATATATATATATATATATATACATGTATGTATGTGTGTGTATGTATGTATGTATATGTGTGTATGTGTATGTATGTATATGTATATTTGTGTATGTGTATGTATATGTGAGTATGTGTGTATGTATGTGTGTATGTGTATATATATACATATATCCTTCTTATATATTGTCTTCTTGTTTCTTTTTGTTTGTCTGTTTTAATTTTGTTTAAAAAAAAAAATGAGTAGATAAACTTAAATCTATAAAATGTTCAGAATCTTTTTTAATTAAAAATATCTTTTGTATATTTAAATATATATTATGAAGTTTATTGGATATGTATACGCATATGTACGGATTTGTAAATTATTTTTTCAAATTTTTTTCTTTTTTATTATTTTCAAACTTTTTAGTTTTGTCAAACTTAAAAATTATTTTTTCATTTTTTTGATTTTTTCAAACTTTTTAATTTATTTTTTTTTAAACTTTTTTTAATTTCACTCGTTTATATATTATTGGAAATTGTAAAATTTTTTTTATTTTTTTTTTATTTTCACGAAGGGGCTTGATGATAAGACATTTTGTCTTCTACTTGCCCCAGTCAGCTTGCAATTGTATAAATTTATTTGAATGAAGGTTAACATTGTAAAATGTGTCAAATGACAAAAAATAAAAATTAAAAAAAAATAAAAAAAAAGCATACTTCTCTTTGTTCTGAATACTATAAATGCAAGAATAAAGAGTGTAGATTATTTCATCCTAAAAAGTCAGAATTATTAAAATTAAGGAAAGCAAAAACTAAATTATGTAAATATATACTTGATAAAAAAGAATGTCTTTTAAAAGATAAATGTAAATATGCTCATACTAAAGATGAAATTAAAGAAAACGTAGAGAATTGTCCTTTTAAACTATGTAAATTAACAGAAAAGAAATTAATGAAAAATAAAAAAGGTGAAAAAATAACTTTATGTAAAAATATTAATGATAATAAAAAGTGTTATTATTTACATGAGAATGAACAGATTATAAATTATATTGTAAGAACTTTAAAATATTAATATTTATGACTTAAAAAAAATCTTTACGATTTATAAAAAAATGTATAAGAGAAGAATGTTTTTAGATTATGAAAAGCATGAAAAATATACAATAACTTTTAATATTAATTCAGATTTAGAACATAGAGCAATAAATGATAGGCATATTAAAGTATTCGCACAAGAAGATTTTACAGTAAAATCAAACTTATATAATAACATTTCTTTAATGTGTGGAGTTAAAATAGATAAAGGACATGTATTGATTTCACTTGCAGAAAATTATAAATCAACACTAAATTTACTAAATTCTGTCGAAATAGAGTCTACTGATGATATTAAAATAACTTTATATAATAACGATAAAAAAGATATAAATATTAAAAAAGGAGATTTGTTATGCTGTATCTCATCTTACAATGGTGTTTTTAAAGCAAATTATATATCGCATAGGGTTACTTTAGACCCTGATAAAAAAGTAGAACAAGTTAGTTCTCAAAGTGATAAAGAATCTGTAAAATCTATATTAACAAGTATAGGAGACATAATTAAAGAAACTATATGTGACGAAGATAAACCTAGTTCAGATAAATCTAACAAAGCTAAAGACTCTACTGTATTTGTTTTGGTAAATAAAAAATTATTAAAATAACTTAGCGAAGCAAGGATTTATAAAATGAATTAAACAAATTTTTCTTTATAGAAAAAGAATGGAATGTAAAAATGAATGTAAACAACCTTATCCAGATCTTAACCAGTTTTCAGAAAATCCATCTGCACCACCAATTTCTGATCATAACTTTAGATTACAAAAGATTAGCGAAATTCAAAATAAAATAGAATGTGAAAGGAAAAGAAGAGAGATTTTAAGTAAGAAATATCATAGAGCTTCAAGAATCATTACAGCAGTTGATAATACATTACTAGCAAGCACTATGGCATTAGGAGCTGCTGGAGTGGGTTGTTTAGCAAGTGGTGTATTAGCTCCAGTAGCTATTGGATGTGAGATTGCTGCATCAGCTATAGGAACTGTAAATTTAATAGGATCACAAGCTAATAAAAAATTAAACTTAAAAGCTGAAAAACATGAAAAGATTAAAGTACTAGCTGATGCAAAACTAAATACAATAAGTAGTCTTATTTCTTAAGCTATATCAGATCAATATATTGATGATGCAGAATTTAATATGATACTTTCAGAACTTGAAAAGTTTCAAGCTATGACTGAACAAATTAGAACAAAATCTAAAAATGATATAGATGAGCAGACTAAAGAGTCAATATTTATTGAAGGAATAGAAAAAGATACAAATGATATTATAGAAGCGTTAAATATGAGATTTAACAAGAATCAAAGTGTAGGAATGATGAATAATACTCTTAAGAATTAAAACCATATATTATGTATTTACTTGAACATAATATATGTTGATTTAAAAAAAATATTATTTATATAAAATGTCGTATGTACAAGCTACAGATATTGAAGCAAGATTAAAAATAGCAAAAGAACTTGATGGATTAAAGAAAAGTGTATATCAAGATTCTATTAATGAAAAGTTAGGTTATGACTTTACAGACTAACTTGGAAAAATTGTACAAACCAACAATAGATAGTCAATCTGGAATAAAAGAAGGCTTATCTAAATTAGAAAATAAAGCTGATCAATTAACTAATACTTTTTCAAGTTATCTTGCTTTACTAGATTCTGAAACTAAAGGAATTATGCCACCTGAAATTGTAAATCACATGTCATTAGGAGCTATCGCAGCAGAATTTCTAAAGTTATATACTGCTAAAAATAGTAAAAAAGTATCAGATGACATATTTGGTATACATTACAATGAAGATAATAAAAAATTTTACATTGGTAAAAAACCAATAACTATTGAAGGTAATGATATAACTATTGAAGATAAAAAAATACATTGGAACACCTGGTCTTTGGAAGATCATAGTAAAATCTCATCCTGTTAAATATACTAACAATGACAGTAATAAGTATAAAGAAATTTTAAATCAAACAGATGCAATTTGCTCTGATTTAAATTCAGCTAAACCAAGATCATCTAGAAGTTATAAGTACACTAATGTAATAGAACCTATTTGGGAAGAGATGATTGGAAAGTCTGGAAAAGGAGTTATCATTCTTCCTAGTGATCCAAATGCACTACTTGATATGCTTAAATTACGCTTAGCTGCTTTACAAGCGGGTAATACTGGAGTTAGAAATGAAGCTGTTGCTATTTGTGATGAGTTGTTACGACAAGGTCAAATAGATGATGATGAGTATAAAGCATTACAAAAAGCAATTCATTAATTGAATTAAATAAAAATATTATATATAAAAAATGGCAAAATAATATGATACTCTTATAAATCTTTCAGATAGTCAGAAAGAAAAAATTAAAAAAGCAATTGAATCTGATACTAATGCTGTTATAAAACTAACACATCAAGATCTACACCCTTTCAAGATGTAAATGAGAACATGAAAGTTGTAATTAAGAAGTCGCAATATGTAATTAAGAAACACAACATGTAATTGAGAAAACGTTATATGTAATTGAGAAACACAACATGTAAATAAGAAGTCGTAACATGTAATTAAGAAACACAACATTTAATTGAGAAAACGTAAGATATAATTGAGAAATCATAATATGTAATTGAGAAATCGTAACTTGTAATTGAGAACACATAAATTAAAATAGCAAATTCACAGTCTAAGTTTGTAGGTTGTTACAAAAGGTCTTTTTGGACATGAATTTAAGTTATAATCTAAAATTTTGCTTTTGTATGCACAAGTAATAATAATGGAATTGAAAGATCGTTGTGTTATATGCCAATACACTATGACCCGAAAGTCTGTGATTAAGCTAAATCCGTGTCAACATTTATGTCACCAAATTTGTTTACGTCCAGTTCTGGAGCAACCAGATTCAAGTTGTCCGATTTGTCGGCATGAAATACACACAACTGAACAAGTTGAAAGGAAACGTTACGTTTTATCTTCTCCGAATTACAGGAGAATAGTTGTTGAATGTGCGGAGCGATATGAAGATTGGGTGAATCTCGCGCAAACGCTAGGTATCAAATATAAGACAGCATACAATTGGGTTCGCAGCGGAAATTCAAATTTCATCGGAAAAGTCGGTTTTAAACCGAAAAAGTTGACCGAAGATCAAATCGAAGAAACATTAACATGGATTGAAAATGATTGTCAATTAACATTGGTGGCCATCAAAACAAAGATATTAAGACAATTTAACATAAACGTTAGCACAACAACAATAGCAAATTATCTCGAAGGCAGATTGTTCTCATTAAAAAAAGTGCACAAGGAGCCTTCTACAATGAACAGTAATGAAAACAAACAAAAAAGAGCTGAATATGTTAGAAACATCAACGAACATATCACAAATGGTCGTCAGATAGTTTGGTTAGATGAAACAAATTTTAACCTTTTTTGTAGAAAAACGCAAGGACGGGCGAGACAAGGAAAAAGAGCAATTATGAAAGTACCTGCTTCAAAAGGTTTAAACATACACTTGATCGCAGCTATTTCAACTACAAATGTCGTCATGATAGAAACTCGCAGGGGATCATTTAAAGCAGATTCATGTAACGAGTGGATGTTGGCTATGTTTCACCAGTGGGTTACATCCGGGAATTGTTTGGAGGATTTGGTCGTCGTAACATATGATGCTCCTTGTCACGCTCGTTTGCAAAGGGTGTTTGATAATTCACCAGCTCAGTTGTTACGTTTGGGACCTTACAGTCCAATGTTGAACCCGGTGGAAACGATCTGGTCCAAAATTAAAAGTAACGTTAAAAATGCAATTCGCATTCCACCTGTATTAGGTGACGGGATTGCGGAACAGCGCATGCAGTACTTAGAACGAATTGTAATTGAGGCGAAAAATACTATAATGGGAGGAGATTGTGCACGTGCGGTACAACACACAACCACGCACTATGCAACTATTTTAAATATGGAAGACGTACAAGTTGGTGCTTAAATGATCAATGAAGTGATTTTTAATTATAATTTTTAATTGAATTATAAATTTTTCTCTAAAATGTTTTTAGTGTTTATTATGTTAAATTTATTTGCCCAAAAATTATCAATTTTTCCCTAAATTTTTCCCTGAAAAATTAAAATTACGCTACAAATCTTGCGTCATTTTTAAGTGCGTCATTTTATATGCTCCATTTTTTTACGCGCCATTTTTTTTAAGCGCCATTTTACACTTACTCCTTTAAAGCGATATCTAAATTAAAATTTTCGTGTTCTCAATTACATCTTTCTATTTCTTAATTACAACTTACATTTTCTCAATTGCATGTTACGATTCTTAATTACAATTTTTGTTTTCTAAATTACATCTTATGTTTCTTAATTACAACTTACGTTTTCTCAATTACATCTTACGTTTCTTAATTACAACTTTTGTTTTCTCAATTACATCTTACGATTCTTAATTACAATTTTTGTTTTCTCGATTACATCTTGAAAAGGTGTAGATGGTGAGCATAAAATAGCTTTAACAAAATCGCAAATAAACAGAATGAAAGCAGCATATATAAAAGGTATTGGTATAACACTTTCACTGAGTAGAGCACAACTTAAACATAATGCTAAAGTAAATGGTGGATTTCTACCTCTACTAGTAATAATTGGTTAATAATAAGTCTAATTGCGTCAAAAGTTGTTCCGGCTATAGCAACAGGATTATTGACTGGAACAGCTGCAGCTGTTGGAAGTACTATAGTTAATAAAATTGCTGGAAATGGTATTATTTATGTGAAAAAGAATGGTAGTGGATTTAAAATTAGAAAAGTAGGAAAAGAGGTATTTTTAAACCCATGGAATGGTAGTTATAATTATTTACATGGATATTATTCTAAAAATGGAAATGAATATTTATTAGTAGGTAGAGGCTTGTTATTAGGAGAAAATTCTCCATTTAAGAATATACCATTATTAGGTCTTCTTCTTTAGATCGTATAGTTAAATATCATAAAATATATATATTTTTTAAAAAATATATATTTATTGATTCCACAATGAAGTTGGATAAAAAAATAAATCTAACCCACTTCTATACTTTCCATTTAATAAATCAGAATACAAATCTATAACAACAAATCCATGCTTTTTTGACCAAGCTTCATTACAAAACTTTTTAAATTCATCTAATTTGATATCATTTGAAACATGGTCATTATAAATATGATTTACATTTTTAAGAATCTTGTTTAAACAAGCATATAAAATTTGCATTTTCTCTTATCGTTCTCCTATGCAACTCAAAATAATTTTGCGCCAAGTAGAAACAATCTACATTGCTATGTCTTCTTCTTATATAGTACTTTTCACACTTGCTTTGCTTTGTTAATTGTAAATCATCGAATATCATTAAATTAATTTTAATACAGTTAAGATTTTCAGGTTCTGGTACATCCTCTGCTGTTTCATAAAATTGACACTCTATATCTGTTTTATCTTTTAAGTTTCTTGAAATGTTTTTAATAATAAACTCTGGATTTACATTGTTTTTATTTATTTGCTCTTGCAACTTAAATAGTTTAAGAAAAACTTCTTTTGGTAATTTATTTTCAAAAGAATTTTTTATTATTTTGTATTCAGGTTGAAAAAGTGACTTTCCAAAAATTTGTAAATTATTAAAGTCTAGCCAACCAGGTCTTAAGAGCAAGTTTAATAATAATGTTGTTTTTCCACAACCTGATTTTCCAACAATAATTCCTTTTATACTTTTAGGTAATAACTCGTTATTATGACGTTTACTTTTATTTGCATCCCATGATAAATCTATAATACCCATTTTTTATTTATGAAAAGTAATTTTTAAATAGATTTATAAAAAATAAATTAATTCTTTGTTTAGCCGAAAGGCTAAACGAAGTATGAATCTCGAAGAGATTTAAAATAAAATATACATATTTAAAAAAATGTACTGCGTTAAATGTAAAAATAAAACAGATACAATCAATTTAGAGCATGCTGTAAGTAAAAACAATAGAAATATGCTACGTGGAAATTGTTCACTATGTGGAACAACAAAAACTCAATTTACCTCATCAAAAAAGGAGGTGATTTAGTAAAATCTATTAATAAATTCACAAGTAATATAAAATTACCTTTGCAAAAGTTTTCAGGTGAAATGCATATACCAGGTATGAACTTTGCAGGACCTGGCACTAATTTAGATGAAAGATTAAATTCTACTGAAATGCCTAAAGAATGGAGCATGCCTGTAGATAGAGTTGATAAAACAGCTTATATTCATGATCTTGCAAAATTAGAAAGAAAGATTATAAAACCATCTGCTAAAGTAAAGTTTGGTATGGGACCCATAAGTAGTAAAGCATTATGTCAAAAAAACTACCTGCGCACAGGAAAAAAGCAAACTAATTGAAATGGACTGATGAACTTGCAAATGAACTTCATAAACCAGTTATAAAACATTTTAGAAAAAGAAAAGTAATTTCAAATGGAATTGATGAAATATGGGCTGCTGATTTAGTTGACATGCAATCTTATTCTAAATTTAATAATGGTATAAAATACTTATTAATGGTAATTGATATATTTTCAAAGTATGGATGGATAATTCCGTTGAAAAGTAAGACAGGAATTGAAGTTGCTAATGCATTTAATAAAATATTTAAAGATAGGAAATGCAATAAATTATGGGTAGATAAAGGCTTAGAATTTTATAGCAAACATTTTAAAGCATTAGGTGTGCATCTCTATTCAACTGAAAATGAAGAAAAAAGCTGTGTAGTTGAACGATGGAATAGAACAATGAAAGAAAAAATGTTCAAATACTTTTCAGTTAATTCTACTAAAAAATACATTGATGTTTTAGATGAAATGGTAGATCAATACAACAACACAAAACACTCTTCAATTAAAATGACTCCAGCTGAAGCAAGCGATAAAAAGAATGAGAATATAGTTTGGTTAAATTTAAATGGTAAAGTAAGATTTGAACCTATTCATTCAAGTTTTCAATAGGTGATAAAGTAAGAATAATTAAAAAGAAAGCAACATTTGAAAAAGAATACACACCAAGATGGACTGAAGAGGTATTTACAGTATCACAAGTTCAGTACACAGATCCACCTACTTATAAAATAACTGATTATAATAATGAAGAAATACAAGGTACTTTTTTTGAACAAGAACTTCAAAAAACAAATCAAGAGATATTTAGAATTGAAAAGGTTATTCGTAAACAAGGTAATAAATCATTTGTAAAGTGGTATGGATATCCTGATACTTTTAACTCATGGGTTGATAATACAGAATTGAAAGCAATTTAAAATTATCTTACATATATAAAAAATGAACAACTCAAATGTAAATATATGTGTATCACCTACTTCTGGTAATGCTAATACAAATACTACTGTAACAACAACGACATCAAATTATAACTCTAGCAAATAATACAAGAAAAAATTGTACATTTTACAAGAAAAAAAAATTGTACATTTTACAAGAAAAATAATTTTTTTGAAATGATATAAATAATTTTCTTTACATAATAAAAAGAATGGAAGTAATTAATTCTTATAAAATAATAAAAGAATTAAAGTTAGAATTAAGATTAAAAAAAGAAAGACTTGAGAAATTAATGATAAAGAAAATGATCTTTAAAATTGAATTAATTCAAATGAGATTTCTATATGATAATGATGATGATGATTATGATTATGATGCTTTTGATTATGATGCAGGTACAATAAATGAAGAAAGAATATTAATTCAAGACAATAAATTAAAAGAAATAAAAGAAAAAACAACAGACTTGAAAAGTAGATTAAAAGAATTAAAGCTAGAATTAAGATTAGAAAAATTAACATTAAATATAACAGTAAAAGATAAAATATTAGAAGAAGAAATGATAAAATGTGAAATGGAGGATAAATTTGGATTAATGTCATATTTATTATTTGATAATAAAGTATTAAAATTAAATAAATGTTATAAAGAATTAGAAAAAATATCATGTCAAGAAACTGATAAAAAAAAATATAAAACGATAAAATTTGAAGATGAAGTAATAGAAGAATTAAAAGAAAGATTTAATTCATTATCAAAAATAAAATTTAAAGAAAGAATGAATGAATTAATAGAAGATATTGGAGATAGGTGTGAAATCGTATATATAAAGGAAGATTTAAATAGTATAGAAAAATTTTTATTATGTAATAAAAAAATTTTATTATGTAATATAGAAGATCTTGAATTAATCCAAACTATTCTAAATTCTAAAAAAATAAAAAACTTAGATAAAATAATAGAAAAAAAATTAAATGAATATAATAAAAACTTAGAAACAAAATATCAAATAAAAAAATATAAAGATATAGAAAAAAGAATAGAAAAATATAAAGATATAGAAAAAAGAATAAAAGAACTTGAATTAGAAAAAAAAATTATGAAGAGTTAGAAAATGCTTTAGATCTAGTAGTAGAAGCAACATTAGAAAGAAAAAGATTAGAAAGAAGATATAGCGAAGCGGTATAGCTAAGCCCAGATTCATTATAATGAATTAAATATAATTTTCAAAAAATAATTTTTTGAAAATGAGTTAAATAATTTTCTTTTATATATAAAAAAGATGTCTTATGTGAGTAAAATTTTGATGAAGCAAATTTATATGTAAAAGAAATAATTAAATTTAATAAACCTGTTCCACATCAAAAAAAAGTTATTGGCTACAACTATTCAGATTGTTCAGAGGCTTTAAAAGTAAAAACTCCAAAAATGTTATCATATGGAGTGTGTGAGAATAGAGATCTAAAAACAAAAGAACTTACGGGATATTCAATCCCTTTTGTATGTGAAAATGATATATTTATCACAATTATTGAAGCTATTGAAAAATTTTGTAGAGATAAAGTTACTGAAAATGAATCAATGTTAAAAAAAGGTGGTATGAAAAGCCCTAATATACAAAACTTGAATATTTTAAAGTATAGAAATGATAATCCTAAGGAACATCCAATTATAAATGCAAAAATACCTATAGATTTTAAAAGTAAGAAGATAGATCAAGTATTTAGGAAAAAAAATGACAGTGATATTTTAGGAGAAAGTCTTATTAAAATAAGATGTGACGTTGTTGGATGCTTAGCAATTGAAGGTGTATATATAGGATCAATAATTCAATCTATTCAAGTAAAATTATTAGATGCAGTTGTATATAAAAAAGAGTATAAGATAGAAAGATTAAGATTTTATATTAAAGATGATGATTTAGAAAGCGAAGATGATTAAGATAAAGATTAAAATATTTATTTTTTATATTACTAATAATATAAAAAATGAGATAAATAAAATAATATAATATAAAAAAATGTATATTGAAATAGAAAAAGATAAACAAAATCCAGTTATAATTAAATTTGATGATATTATTAAACTTGATGAAAATAAAGAATATGAAATGGCGCTTGATAGATTTCAAACTATTGTATATAGTAGTTTAAATGAAAACTAAAAAGTATATATATATTAAATAATCTTGTAGATGGAAAAATTGTATCTAATAATGGTAATGCTAAGAAAACGACTGTAATGTCTTCATTTATGCCTATTATTGTTTCTAAAAATTCAGTTATTAATGAACAACCATTATCTAAAAAATATTTTCCATTAAAAACAAACTCAATTTCAGAAATGAAAATTGATATCATTGATAACTTTAATAAACCTATATATTTTAATAATGAAAGCTTTACAATAGAACTTCATATAAGAGAGAGAAAAAAGTAAGTTCTAAAAGAACTAATATAAATTTTATAATTAAATGAATTAAAAAATTATTACATATATAAAAATGTCAAAAACAATGCATATAACTTCAAACGATACTGTTACAAATACTAATTTTACAGTTCCTATTGAACTAGATGAAATTAAAGAGTATGGAATAGCTCTAAAAAAATTTATGACTTATAATAGTTTTCCAAATGTTATTGAAGGAGTAAACAATACTGTAAATATTACTATAAAAGCTAGTGATAATCCTATTTATCAACAAATGAAAATCCCAACAGGATCTTATGAACTTAAAAATATATATACAATTGTAACTAGATATGTAATGACTACTCTTAAAGATCAACTTGCTAAATATAAAGAGTCTTTAAAAAATGTTACAGACGCTGAATCTTTAAAAAAAAAAGCTGTATATGATAGTATAAAACTTGATCCTACATCTATTATATTTGAAGCAAATTTTAATACTGAAAAATCACAGATTATTATTAATAAAAGTAGCAATATTAGAATACAATTTGACGATGACTCAATGAAAGATTGATTAGGTTTTAATAATAGAGATAGTAATGGTAAACTTATAACATTTGACTCATCAAAAGTATATATTTCAGATACAGTAATGGATATAAATCATGTTAATGTTATTCGTGTAACAAATAGCCTTGTAACAGGGTCAATTATAGATGGAGCATATTCAAATGTTATATATTCATTTTTTCCAGCTGCACCCATTGGCTTTAAAATTGTAGAAGTACCAAAAAATCCAACTTATTATAGATTATTATCAAAAAAAGTTTGGGATATGAAAACAACAATAATGGATCAAGATGGACATATACTTAATTTACAAGGAGAACCAATAAGTATTGAATATGAAATAAAAGAAATTGTGTCAAAATGTAAATTAGAACATCTTTTAGAAAGACAAGTATCTCTTTTAGAAGAACAAAATGAACTTTTAGAAAAACAATTAAGATGATAGCATTGATCATAAAAGCGATCTAAGCTCTAAAGGGATCCAGATTCATTAAATGAATTAACTAAAAATATTATATATATAAAAATGTTAGATATAAATAAAAAAGCATATACACACAAGTATGTAGTAGGTGGAAGTGGAGTATTTACAGATATAAATAATATGTATAATCAGGCAAAATTTTCTGATTTTTTTAGAGCATTATCTGGTATGAAAACAATGTTAACTAATCATTTTAATAAAAATGGACCAATAATAAAATAGCATTGCAAAGCGATTTGGATCACAGAGTGATTTAAAAAAATATACAGTAAATAAAAATGTTAGTTATAAATAATAAAGGATATACGCACAAGTATGAAGTAGGTGGAAGTGGATTATTTACACCTTTTATAAATATGTTTAATAAGCAAGCATTAAATAATGTACTAAAATCATCTCGTATTATAGCTAGTAGAGCAGCTGCTACTGACTTAGGAAAAACTGCTATAGATGCAGCCAAGTCTGCAGGGAAAGAACTTGCAACTTTTGCAATATCTACTGCTAAAGAAATTGTAATAAATAAAGGTAAAAAAATAATAGAAAATGTAAATAAATCATCTAAGCTAACACCTGAAAAAAAAAAAGAACTTAAAAGTTTAATAAATTCAGTAAATGAAGTAGTACCAGACATTAATAAAATTATGATGGGATCATCAATAAAAAGTAAACCTATTAGAATACAAGATTTAGTTAAAAAGCATAAAGGCGATGGGCTTAGAACAATATAATTTTATCAAAATAGTTAGATTTCATTAAAATGATTTAAAAAAACTATATTGCATATATAAAAATGGTAAAATCTGATATATTTAATATTACTGATAAATTAAGATTTAATGAAGAAATCAAAAAATATGAAGAATATGAGTTTACACCATCTGTTAATTCTAATTTAAATTCAGGAGAAATAAGAACTTATGTTGAAAATAGTGATTCTTTGTTTCATCCACATGAATCATATTTAGAAAATGAAGGTAGACTTGTAAAAACAGATGGAAGTGCATATGCAAATGCAGATGCAATAACACTAACACACAATGGACTTATGCATTTATTTGATAGAATTGAATATAAGTTCTATGATTCAGTAGTTGAATCAGTTAATTTTCCAGGTAAAGCAACTACAATGCTTGGAATGTTGAAATATCCAAATGACTTTCAACAATCAAAAGCAATGAATCAATTGTGGTTTAAAGATACTACATCAACTGCAGATTTAGTTAATAATGCAAGATTTTCAGCAAGGCAGCAATATATCATTCAAAAACCAACTACAAAGGGTTCATTTAAACTTAATATTCCATTAAGACATATTTTTGGACTTTGTGATGACTATGAAAAAGTTTTTTATGGATTAAAGCATGAACTTTTTCTGTTAAGAGCAAGTGATGATAATGCAATTTTTAAAGCTGCCGGTGTAGCTGCAGGAAAAGTAAATATTACTAGAATATCATTAATGATGAGACGTGCAACTCCACCTGCTGTAGCAGATTTAGAACTTACTAAAATAATTAAATTACAAGACGCACTTGATCTAGGTTTTAGATCAAGGTACTTAGACAAAATAAATGTTCCACAAAATACATCATTTGACTGGAGATTAGGAGTAAGAACTACTGAAAAACCGAGATATATACTTGTTTGTTTTCAAACAAATAGAGAAGGAAATCAAGAACAAAATTCTTCAATATTTGATCATTGTGATTTAAAAAACATGTGGATTGAACTTAATGAAGAAAGATATCCTGCTACTAATTATAATTTATCATTTCCAAATATGAAAATTACTAGAACTTATAGACATGCATCAAATTTTGCTGAAGATTATTATAATATGACAAATCTTATTAGTCTATGTGGTATAACTCCTTCAGACTATAGAGATTTATATCCTATTATGTATTTTAATGTAAGTAAACAATCAGATTCAACAGTAGATATTAGACTTAAAGCAGAATTTAATACACCTGTTCCAGCAGGTACTATAATATTTGCTCTCATCATTTCAAATAGAATAGCAAAACTGTCTTCTAATGGAGATAGATTAAGATTTGAATATTAGTAATTTTATTTAAAAAAAAAATCAATAATAAAAATGTGATCTTTTTATAGAAAATTCTATAAAAAACATGTATTACAAACTTAGCAATAAATTGAAAGAGATGCTAAAAGAGGTTAATGAAATTGAAAAGATTTAAAAAATATAAACAAGAAAAAAATACTTTTATTTAAATTATTTTGAATGTAATTTAAATAAATTTTCTTTATATAATAAAAATGAGTGACAAAGTAAAATATACAAAAAAGTATTTATTAAAATTACTAAAAGAAAATAATGTACAACTAACATCTAAAGATCCTATGGCGTTAGTTATGATTGCTATGAGTAATAATTTAATTGATAAAGAATCTGTACAATCAAATATCATTACTAAAAAAGAAAAAGTTAAAAAAGAAAAAATTAAATAAGAAAGAATTAAAAAAGAAAAAGTTAAAAAAAAAAAGTTAAAAAACCTAAAAAAGAAAAACCAATAAAAGAGAAAAAGCGTGCAGGAAGAAAGAATTCATCCTATAAAAAAAAAAAAAGAAAGAGATCCTAAATATGATAGGCTTGTAACAATTAGAACAAATCCAACAACTATAAAACTAACTAATGTAGAAACTGGAGAAGTTAAAACATACAATTCTAAATATGATTATATCAGAAAAGAAAAACATGGACATATATATTTAGAAAAGTATAATGGAAAAGTTAAAAATGGTGTAAAAATAGAATTAATAAGAACTAAATTAGAATATCCTGAATTTACTCAAGCTATGATAGAAAGAAAATTTAATGTTTTAAATTATTTTTATAGACTATCTATAAAAATATGAAAAAGAAATTTATTTAAATAATTTTTTAATTTTTTTTTAAATATTTTTTTAAATTTTTTGTACAAGAAAATTAAAAAAATTGAAAATGACATAAATAAAAAAATCTTGTATATAAAATATTGAAAATATGAGATTATCTTGTATATAAAATATGGAAAATATGAGATTATCAGAATTGAAAAAAATCGCTAAATAGCGAAAAATCAAATATTATTATAGAATGAGAAAAGCAGATCTTATTAGACCAGTTGAGCAAGCAACGCCTATATTAGATAGACCTATTCCAAGTAATACCACACAAAATGCTCTAACACCTACTCAGTATGTTCTAAATAAGTATATTAATATTATTAATAATAAAGTAAATTCATTTGCTAATTGGATTATGTCCTATGTTCCTGAACCTATTAAAAGTACTGCAAATGAAAAACTTACATCAATAAAATCTACAGTTTCTAATTTGTATAAAAAATTTGGACTTAGAAAACAAATAGAATTCAAATTAACACAATCAGCTGTTAAAAATGTAACAAGGCAATTTTCAGCTCAAGGTGTTGTAGGATATGATGCTTTGTTCTTTATGAACTTAGCTAAAAAAATGTAATTGATATAATCAAAAGCAATAAAAGATCAAAAATTAATATTGATCTTTTATGTGAAATGGAGAGTATTGATATTATAATAGGAGAAACTATAAAAGGTATTCCAACTTTTAAATCTTTATCAGAAGTTGTTTTAGAATCAACAGATTTAAATGACTTTTACGAAAGGGCTAAAGAAAAAATTTTAGAATTTATGGCTACATTTCAACGAACAAAATTAAATTGGATATTTGTATTAGTTGTAGAGATGAATATAAATATCATTGAATATTAAAGCCTATTAAAGGTAAATCTTACATTCCTCTTCCTAAAGAGTTGGCAGCTAAAAAAGCAATTATTAATATGAAAAATGAAGACAACGAATGCTTTAAGTGGTGTGTTGCTCGATTTTTTAATACTAAAGAAAAAAATTCTGAAAGAGTAGATAAAGATTTAAAATAACAATCTGAGAACTTAAATTGGGAAAAAATAAAACTCCCAGTGTCACTACAACAGATTACTCAATTTGATAAAAATAATCAAGACATAAGTGTTAATGTCTTCGGTTATGAAAGTTTGGTTTATCCTTTAAGAATATCAAATGAGAATAATAGACAACATAAAATAGATTTATTACTCGTTTCAAATGATAATACAAATCATTATTGTTTAATAAAAAGTTTAAGTAGATTACTTTCATCACAAATATCTAAAAATGAACATGAAATGTTTTATTGTAGAAATTGCTTGTTAGGATTTAGTACTGAAGAATCTTTATCAAAGCATAAATTGCATTGTAATTCGAATAGAACTTCCAAAACCAAATACAATGATTGAGTTTAAAAATTATAACAAGTCTATGAGAGTGCCCTTTGAAGTCTATGTAGACTTTGAAAGTTTTATAAAACCAGTCAACACTTGCTCACCTAATCCAAATGAATCTTATACAAAGCAATACCAAAAGCATACACCTAGTTCATTTTGCTACTATATTAAATGCTTGAATGAAAAAATATATCAAAGTAAACTAGTTACATTCACTGCAAGTAATGAAGATAAAGATGTAGCACAAAAATTTGTTGATATGCTAGAAGAAGATGTAAAAAAGATTTACAACGATTATTTAAATTTTCCAAAAAATATGATATTTATTATTAAAGACAAAAATAATTTTGATAATGCAAAAATATGTCACATTAGTGAAAAAGATCTTAATGAAGATAGAGTACGAGATCATTGTCATATTACTGGAAAATATAGAGGTGCTGCACATAATGAGTGTAATTTACAATATAAAATTCCAAATTTTATTCCAGTACTATTTCACAATTTATCTGGTTATGATTCTCATTTGTTTATAAAGAAATTATCAGAAGGAGAAAAAATAAATTGCATTCCTAACAATGAAGAAAAGTATATCAGCTTTTCTAAAGAACTTAAAGTAAATGAATTTACTAATAAAGAAGGTAAAAAAGTTGAAGTTAAACTACAACTACGTTTTCTCAATAGTTTTAAATTCATGGCTGCTAGTTTAGATAGTTTAACTAAAAATTTGTCAAAAGATCAATGTAAAAATATTAGTAGATACTATTCCGGAAATGAACTCAATTTATTGTTAAGAAAAGGTGTTTATCCTTATGAATGGGTTGACTCTATTGATAAATTGAATGAAACACATTTACGGCCAAAAGAATCATTTTATTCAAAATTAAACGATGAAGGAATAAGTGATGAAGATTATTTACATGCTCAAACTGAATGGAAAGAGTTTGATTGTGAAACATTTAGATATTATCATAATTTATGTAACGAATCTGATGTATTACTACTAGCTGATGTCTTTGAAAATTTTAGAGATGTCTGTTTTAACAATTACAAATTAGATCCTGTTTGGTACTATACAGCACCAGGATTAGCTTGGGATGCTGCATTAAAAGTAACAAAAGTAAAATTAGAGTTACTAAGTAATTATGACATGATTCTTATGATAAAGCAAGGAATAAGAGGTGGAATTAGTATGGTTCCTAACAGGTTAGGAACTGCTAATAATAAATACATGGAAACCTATAATGAAAGTAAAGAGTCTACCTTTATACAATATTTAGATGCTAATAATTTATATGGATGGGCGATGAGCAAACCCCTTCCAACACATGGATTTAAGTGGATGAATGAAAAAGAAATATAAAATTGGAAATCCATTTCATGTATATTAGAAGTAGATTTAGAATATCCTGAACATTTACATGATTTGCATAATGATTATCCACTCGCTCCTAAACGATTAAAAATAGATAAAGTTGAAAAATTAGTACCTAATCTAAGAAAAATTATGTGATACATTATGAAAATCTTAAACTTTATGAAAGGTTAGGACTAAAGATTACTAAAATTCATAGAGGAGTAAAGTTTGAAGAGAGTCCATGATTAAGTAAATACGTTGATTTGAATACAAATCTAAGAACAAAAGCAACAAATGACTTTGAAAAAGACTTTTTTAAACTCATGAATAATTCAGTATTTGGAAAGACAATGGAAAACAATGAAAACAGAGTTGATGTGAGATTAGTAGCTAAAAAAGAAGAAGCTATAAAATTAGCATCAAAACCTAACTATGAAAGTAAAACGATATTTGATGAAAACTTGATAGCTATTCATATGAAAAAAACAAAACCAATTAATAACAAACCTATTTACTTGGGTATGTGTATTTTAGATTTAAGCAAGACTTTGATGTGTGAATTTCATTATGAATACATAAAGAATAAATATAGAGACAGAGCTAAACTGTTATACACAGAGACAGATTCATTAATTTATGAAATGAAAACAAAAGACTTTTATGCAGATATTGGAAATGACATTGAAAGTAAATTTGATATAAGTGAATTTGATAAAAATTATCTAGCTGTTCGAAATGGATTTAAAGTAGGTGTAAATAAGAAAGTATTAGGAATGTTTAAAGATGAATCTGCGGGAAAACAAATTGCAGAATTTATAGGACTCAGATCAAAGTTGTATTCTTTCAAAATAGGTGGAGAAGATAAAAAGAGATGTAAGGAAGTAAAGAAAAATGTAGTTAAAAATTATATAACTCATGAAGATTATAAAGATTGCCTTAAAAATAGGAAAGATCGAATGAGAAAAATGAATGTCATAAGATCTCATTTACATGATGTTTATACTGAAGAAATAAACAAAATAGCATTGAGCGCAGAAGATGATAAAAGAGTTATTTTAGAAGATGGAATTCATGCCCTAGCATATGGACATTATAAATTAGTTCCTAAACCAAACTTTTCATTTCAGATTGATTGGAATGAAAGTGATAGTATTGACAAGCCTAACTTTTCATTTCAGATTGATTGGAATGAAAGTGATAGTATTGACAAGCCTAACTTTTCATTTCAGATTGATTGGAAATAAACAGGCAGGCAGGTAAGTAATTTTTTATTAAAAAAATCTAAAACTATTAATAAAAATGGACAAATATATCAATGTTGAAGGAATTATATTGCCAAATGTACCCTTAACAAACTTTCAGTTAATAAAAGCAGCAAAAAAATTAAAAATTAAAAATTTTAGAGGTGTATTTGTAAGAGATGAATTACCTAAAAATACACAAAACAAAGAATGTGGAATATTAAATTCTGGAGATTCAAGTACGAATGGGTTTCATTGGATTTGTTGGTATAAAGATGGAGATGAAAAATTAAGTTTTGGCTGTTATGCATTACCACCTCCAGTTGAACTTGTTCAATATTTACACAGTCCTGTTTATTATAATAGTAAAAGAATTCAGTTTGGAGACACTTCCTTTTGCGGACACTTGTGCCTTTATGTATTAAAAAAGCTAGATAAAGGTATTGATTTTCAAAGTATTGAAAATTCATTATATTGAATTCAAAAAAATATATAGTAAATAAAAATGAGTATGAATATAGCCGGTAGTACTTCAATGTATGGTTACACAACAAATGGATTAAATATCAACATTAATGTTGGCAATACAGCCACTACTGATGTTAATTTGAATTCACATAAACTTATCAATGTAGCTGATCCTACAGATGCACAAGATGCAGCTACAAAGAATTATGTAGATAATAATCAAACTTCTAGCAGTGCATGTCTAAAACTAGATGGAATTAATAGTATGAGTGCTAATATAAATTTGAATTCACATAAACTTATCAATGTAGTCGATCCTACTAATGCACAGGATGCAGCTACAAAGCATTATGTAGATAATAATCAGAATTCAAGCAGTTCCTATCTAAAAATAGATGGAACTAATAGTTTGAATGCTAATATAAATTTAAATTCACATAAACTTATCAATGTAGTTGATCCTACTAATGCACAGGATACAGCTACAAAGAATTATGTAGATCGCTTAATTCCTTATCAACATAAATATAAAGTTTTGATTATAGCTGGTCAATCAAATACATATGCTGGTAGAGAATGGGGTTTATCTTAATCAATAACTAATGTAAATTATATGAACAGACGAATAGTCCCATTTGCGATGGATAATGGACAAAATGATGTGTTACTTCCTTGTTCATTGAGGGTAGATGTAAATGAAACAGATAATAAATGTTGGACAGGATATGGCTCAATACTTGCTGGACTTATAATGCAAGATGCTGTAGGTGCAAATACATTAAATATAATAAATCCAGATGAATGTTTAATGATACTTCCATGCATGCTAACTGCTAAAAGTTTCAGTAATGATTATTTTATGCCGTATGGAACTGGTTTTAAAGATTTAACTCGTAGAATTACATTTCGTCACATTATAACGCAGAGTTTTGCTGTATGACTTGGAGTCAAGGAGAAGACGATTCTATAACTGGTTGTTGTGATAACTATGCATATGTTCTAATGAATTTTATACAAACCTTTAGAGGTTATGTTGCATACTCATCACACCAATTCGATACATTGCCAAACTGACAAATAAAAGCAAATAAAATGCTATTCATTACATTTCAAATGCCATCTTCATGAGTTCAAGCAAACTCAACTACAGCAACTCAAGTTCAAAATGCATTAGGAAATATTATAAATTATTCTCCATATACAGCTAGTATATCTCTAGATGGTATGCCTCCCAATCTTAGGAGTGCAAATTTTGATGGAGTACATTATGATTCAAGACAAAAAATATTTTTAGCAAACAAATTTTTTGAAGCAATACCAATTGCAATGAGTAATATATATGGTGGTGGTTATAGAAAACCATATATTTCTGGAGAAGTATTATTAGTTAGACAAGTTGCTGGATATTGATTTCTTAACAATTATTAAAGCGCCTATAGAGTATTTAATTCTACTCCATCTACTGCTCAAATATATAGTTCATTATTTACTAATTGGCAGTATAAAAACAATGATGCTTATTATAAATATAGGCTTAAATATAAAATTAATGGTGTATGGAATAGTATTATATTTAAACAAGCATTCCTTCCAATGATGTCTATGGCTTATCAAAACGTTGCACAACTCATATCAACAGATACACCATTTGGATGTACAGAATTAGGACAGGGATTTTGCGGTTTAAATTTGACAACTACAAAAAGCATGATAAATTCTGGAGCAGTACTTACACTAGATACAAGTGGTGGTTATTGGGAACCTGTATGTCAAAATATGAACTATGTATATAATGGACAACTTGCTATGCCTATATTTGATAATTAAATACAAAATAGTACTCTTCCATTTGTAGCAACAGAACTAAAATTATATGCTGTAAGAGATTAGACTAGTATTTACTAATCTAGATTTTCATAAGCAAATCCCAGCGCATGAGCACTAAAATGTCACGTGACCTGTGACGTCACACAATAGAAACAAAATTGATACTAATTTTTAAATTTAAAAAAATGATTTTTTTAAATTTATATAAATTTAAAAATTTATTTCTTAGTTATAATATTTATACACATTATGGATAACATTGAACTCTATATTTATTTAAATATATGGTTTTAAATATATCCCTCTACTAATATGAAACAGCGTTTCCAGAAAAAGAAATAATCATAAATACCAAATCACTTAAAAATCCCTGGATGTCAATAGGCTTACTAAAATCTTCAAAAAAGAATGAAAAAACATATAAAAAGTATTAAAAAAAAAAATCTTATAAAAATGAAATAACTTATAAAAAATACAAAAATATATTCGAAAAAGTAAAAAGATACTCAAAAAAGCTTTATTATGCTCATTTGTTAAAAAAACACAACGGAAACACTAAAAAAGTATGGAATGTAATTAAGGATTTAATTGGAAAAAATAATTACAAAAAAAAATACTCTGCCAAAAAATCATTTAATTAATGGAAAATTAGTTTATGATAAATCTATTATAGCTGAAGAACTAAACAACTACTTTGTCAATATTGGTCCAAAATTGGCTGCTAAAATTCCATCTAACTCCACTCCTTTTGATTCATACTTAAAAACTTATGACAAACTTATGGACGAAACTAGTTTAAAACTTAGCGAGCTGAGTGCAGCATTTATCAGTCTCAAAAGTAAAATAAGTGAAGGTTTTTATAAAATTAGTATTGATATTGTCAAATCAGTATTTGATATTATTGAACCTTCTTTATTTCATGTTTTTGATCTTTCATTTAAAACAGGTATTGTTCCTGACAAACTAAAAATTGCCCGTATAACACCAATTTTTAAATATGGATATAAGTCAAATATCTTAAACTACAGGCCTATATCCATTCTACCTTGCTTTTCAAAATTGCTAGAGAGAATAATGTATAACAGGTTATATAGTTATCTAACTGAGAACGACATGTTTTATTGCAAGCAATTAGGTTTTAAAAA
Source organism: Hydra vulgaris (assembly GCF_022113875.1). Classification (NCBI taxonomy): domain Eukaryota; kingdom Metazoa; phylum Cnidaria; class Hydrozoa; order Anthoathecata; family Hydridae; genus Hydra; species Hydra vulgaris. Next base: position 5,009,486 of record NC_061166.1, read on the forward strand.
AAAAACTCCACAAAACATGCAATAGTTGATCTTTCTAATCAAATATCTAACGCCTTTAATAATGACTGTTTTACTTTAGGAGTTTTCATTGCTCTGTCAAAAGCTTTTGATACCGTAAATCACAATATTCTAATAAAAAAACTTGAAAACTATGGAGTGAAAAATAAAAACTTACTTTGGTTTAAAGGGTATCTGACAAACCGGAAGCAATTTTTATATTATGATCAAAATAACACAATTCCATATTCCATAACTTGCGGGGTTCCTCAGGGCTCAATTTTAGGACCACTCTTATTTCTATTGTACATAAATGACTTATACCTAGCAACAAATCTTTTAGACCTAATTTTGTTTGCTGATGATTCCAATCTTTTTTATTCTCACAGAGATATTAAAACACTTTTTAAAATAGTTAATGAACAGTTATGTAAAGTTAATGAATGGTTTGTAAGTAACAAACTTTCATTAAATGTGGATAAAACAAAATATATACTCTTCCATAAAGTAAATAAATCAGAAAACATACCTATAAAATTACCAAATCTTATAATTAATAATACTTGTATTAAAAGGGAAACAAAAGTAAACTTTTTAGGAGTAAAACTGGATGAAAATTTACTGTGGTATTCTCATATAAATAGTATTGAAACAACACTCTCAAAAAATATCGCAATGATTTATAATGCTAAACCTTTTCTAAATGTAGCATCCCTGAAAAATTTGAATTTTGGCTTTATTCACAGCTATTTGTTTTACTGTAATATTGTGTGGGCTTGTAATGGCTATACAAAACTTAAGAAAATCTACAACAAACAAAAACATGCAAGCAGAATAGTGTTTGGAGCCTGCAGAAATACTCCTTGTGAACCACTTTAACGTGTACTCGGTGCTTTAAATGTGTATTTACACCAAGTTTTGTTAATAAAATTAATCGTAAATATTCAACAAAGTTTTCTGATAACAACTTTGTTCTTTTCATGTATAATTTAAAATTAACCTTCTATTCAATTAAATATCGCGGACCTTATCTGTGGAAAAAATTCCCAGAGATTGTCAACAAAAACAAGACTACATTAGAACAATTTAAAAATGAATCAAAACAATTATTACTATTCAGGGATCTTAATTTATCTGACTTCAAATGTTTCTTTTAAAATTTAATCAAATAAAAACAAATTTATTTATATCAATCAAATTTAAGTAATGATGTTAAAAATTCATCTTGTGATAATGTTAATTATGAAATTTTATTCTTATTTAAAACTTCTTGTTTAAATGATTTTAAAACATTTCAGCGGTTGCTAGCATTTCGAAAATTCTTAGTTATTTGCTATTTTGAATTTCTTAATTTTCTCAGTTATTTTCTGTTTTAATTCTGACCTATATTTTATATATTTATATTATATACAATTGTATGTTACGGTTATGTGGAGTTTTTTTTTTTTTTATATGTTGGGCTCGGCGATAAGGCAAAATGTGTCTTCTTCTTGTTCCTGCCATTAATTTTGATATATGTATATGCAATGTAAACATTCTTTAACGGTGAAATAAATTACACTTTAAATTTCTGTGTTTTCTACGGTTATCTCTTGGAGCAGGAATATTTTATTGCAAATTTTTAACAATACGTTCAACCTTTTTCCCACTCACTCCATATATTGCACAAAAGGCTATTTTACATACCTTCTTTAATTCTTTTTCCATTTTTATTGTATATACACAAGAGCATGAACGTTTTGGGCCGTTACCAGAGTTAGGCCTACGTCTTTCAATTGAATTTATTTGAATTTGTCCTCCAATAAAAACATCCTGTTTTTCTTTCTCTCCAATGCTGTTGAAAGTTTCTAAAAGCTGCAACTTCACAATATGTGATATTTTATCAAAACATTTTGTCCTACAGTTGCAATGGTTATGTAAGTCTTTTGACCTGGATACCTTTAAGTTTTATATATGGTTAACAATAACCGGGTCTTTTTTTTTTATTTGTTCATAATCAAAGTGAAATATAGGATTTCACTTTGATTATGAACAATTTCAATATAAAATTTGTATTGATGATAGAGCACTCTTGACCTAAAAACTTTATAATTTTCATTTACTGAATGTTTGATTTTATGTTTTTCAGTTAAAGCTATATATACTACAACTTTAGCGAAACCGCAAGTTAAAGGATCAGCAATTGATAGCTCTAACATAAAAAAAGATTGAAGTGATTTAATTATAAATCTGTTGTTTATTTGTATTCTAAATTTGGTTAACTAAATTTATATTCTTCCCGTTAATTTACATGTTTACAATAATCTATTGTAATTTAAAGACCGGAATTTTAGTTTAATTGTTTTATGGCATTAGAAAAGAGGGGTGGATTATATCACAGTAATATTCAAATTTTGAACTTAGACATTTAAATAAACCTTAAGAGGTTTAACTTAAAAAGTCGAACTGGTCGTATGTTAATTGAAGATCCCGGTGTAAAAACAATGTAACTCCACTTTTGGTAAATTTTCAGGTTTACACATATTATTACTATTTAAAAAAAGCTCTAACAGTTGGTGCTATAAGAGCTTTGAACAGAGCACTCCTTATGCCATTCAACTCAAGATAAAAATGAATAATACTTATTCCCTACAATCATTTGGTCAATAAACGAAGTAACTCCGGAGTTACCGTCTTTTTGCACCGAATGTATTCTCTGTTTTCTACGCTTGGTTTCGAGTTTTATAGTGATTTTGAAAGACATGCAAGTTTGGTTGAATCATTTGAAGTGTTTATTCAAGTCTTATACTGCATTACAGTATGGTATAAATCTAATTGTCTATTATAGTACCTAATGGACATTATTTATTAGAAGAAATAATATGGCTATTTGTATTGCAAGTGACAGCAGTATATTTCACAATTCGGTTAAAGACACAAATTTTATCCTTAACATCACTATGTCTAGTGTAAGTAGCATTTCGTCTTTAATGCAGAGGTTTCAAGTTTTTCTCGCCAGCTTAAGACTTTTTTTACTATTCTTGAACGCTGAAAGAAAGACTTACTATGTAAGTCTTTCAAGCTGAAGGAAAGACTTACTATGTAAGTCTTTCCTTCAGCTTTCCTTTTCTTAGCAATATTTCGTTTCCAAGCATTGCAATTTTTAACGCGTTTTCTTGTAAGTTTTATTTTATTTACTTTGGAGTCACTTTCAGAAGTACTTTGTATTAATGTTGAAATATAGGCCCCGGCATTAAAGACAGAAATGCTACTTACACTAGACATAGTTATGTTAAGGATAAAGTTTGTGTCTTTAACCGAATTGTTAAAACATTCAGTAAATGAAACAGTAAATAAAATAAAACATTCAGTAAATGAAAATTATAAAGTTTTTAGGTCAAGAGTGCTCTATCATCAATACAAGTTTTATATTGAAAAAAATCCTTTATTTCACTTTGATTATGAACAAATAAAAAAAAAAAAGGCCCGGTTATTGTTAACCATATATAAAACTTAAAGGTGTCCAGGTCAAAATTGTATTTAAAAGAAATTTTACTTACCTTTTCCAAAGAAAGATTTAATAACTTAGGAAGCTCAAAAATGCTTCATAGCCTTTTTAATTGTCAAGGATGCATAACTAACAAAAGATTAAAAAAAGTGTTAGAAAAATTTCCTGTCAAATGTAAAGGTTCAAATATAAAGCAGAAAAAAGAGGAATGTATAAGCAAAAAAAACTTTCAATCGCAACTCATAAAGCACTAATCAAACTAGATTAGGACTTTAATAAAAAATGTTCTGCCATATTCACAGAGGCTATGAAAATTAATTTAAATAATCCACAAAATGAAAAAATGAAACACAGATATGATGCAAATAAAAAAAAAAATGATTTTGAAAATCAATGGGAAGAAACCTCAACAGATAGGTATTTATATAAGAAAGCTCATAAGTAATCATACACACCAGAGTAGTTATATCTATATATTAAATATTATTTAAACATATATATTAAATATTATTTGAACATACTGTATATACTACACAAGTGTGTGTGTTTGTGTCTGTGTGTGCCTAATATATGTTTATAACAATAAAGTATAATAAAAAATTAACTTTTTAGGGTATTTGGTATTGATGTATCATTAAGCGATAGAAATAAGATATTGCTGTATCATTAAGCAATAGAGATAATAATTTTTTTGTTTTTTAAAACTATGGGTTAGGCTCCGCCCAACCCATAGTTTTAAAACACAAAAAAATGCAAAAAAAAAAAGAAGAATATTAAAACTATCAGCTATAAAATATGTAAATCATGTACAAACAAATGAGTTGGTTAAATAAGAATAGTATAACTTCAAAACAGATTTGAGTTAAGTCAATATTTATAATTACAATGCGTCATTATGTTAAATTTAGGAGTGGTATAAGTCATTAGTTTAGTCATTGACCCCTAGGAGAAGTATGTAAGGATTTTTCTAGATAAACCAATAAAACCGAATAAATACCAAAGTAAGGAAAACTTAACTTTCACCGTTATAGTTCTTACCAGCTTATATGATCATTAATGATAAATGATGTATGCATTATTTATAACAGGGACAATATACACATAAATTAAATGCAACAGATGGCCTTGGTATTATAACTTGTGACTACAGCCATGCTAACAAAATGAAATTACACTACAGAGCTAACTATGTTCTAGCTGCTAGATATATATATATATATTATATATATATATATATATATATATATATACATATACATATATATTG
>NC_061166.1:5019236-5031736 GCF_022113875.1 Hydra vulgaris
AACGCACATCAAATATTGTACATCTTAAAAAAACCAACAACATCAAAATCTTCCTATGGGAAATCAAAGTTTTTTTACAAAGCCGGAAATTATCAAGAAATGAACAATTCATTCCATAGTATAAGATGGTCACATACTTTCTCTATTAAAAACGTTGATGAATGCTACGAAATTTTTGTAAATAAATCAAGAATTATCTGACAGTTATATACCTAAAAAAGTGCATAAACACATAGCTTTAAAACCATATTTTGACAAACAAAATAAGTCTGAAATCAGACATAAAACAACCTTATGGAACAAATTAATATCAAATAAATCCAAATCACCCATTTAGGTTCAGCAATACAAAATACAAAGTAAACTAGTTAAACACATGGTGAGGTTAAAACGTATTGAAAATGAAAAATAAATCAGTGAAACATCAAAAAGAAATCCCAAGTTATTTTATTGTTATGTAAATTCTAACAAAAAAGTTAAAGGAGGAATAGCTTCAATGTCTAATGAATATAATAACATTGTGACAAATAGAGAATCTATAGCAAATATTTTAAACAATATTTTTAATTCAGTTTGTATTAACGAAGATAAACATAGCATACCAAATATACCGCAAAATACTGAAATTATTCGAGAAGTAGATATAAATAATAAAATAACTTGCCATACTATTGAAAAAAGATTAAAAAAATTAGATGTTTACAAAACTATTGGAGTAAATGGGATAAGCCAATATGTTTTAAATAAATGTTATAGTACTCTCTGTGAACCATTACATTTGATATATATAAAATCGTTGACTGAGAAAAAATTACCTGAGCTCTGGAAATTAGCAAATATAACACCAATTTTTAAAAAAGGTAATACGAACATTGCATCTAATTAGAGGCCAATCTTATTGACTTCTATCCCATGTAAAGTTTTGGAATCACTCATTAGAGATGAAATTATGGATTATCTAATAAATAACAGCTTATTAAATGAAAATCAGCATGGGTTCAGTAAAAATAAAAGTTGCACAACAAACCTATTGGAAACTCTTGATATCATGACAGATGCACTAGAAAATGGCCACTCAGTTGATATGTTGTATCTAGACTTTGAAAAAGCTTTTGATAAAATACCACACTCGCGTTTGATCACTAAACTTCAATCATATGGTATTGTGAGAAATTTTCTAGGATGGATAGAGAACTTTTTAACTAACAGAAAACAGAGAGTGGTCCTTGGCGACACTGTCTCAGATTGGCTACTAGTTATTAGTGGTGTACCACAGGGGTCAGTTTTAGGACCACTGCTGTTTTTGATTTTTATTAACGATTTGCCAGATCAAGTCAAAAACTCTACTAAACGTTACGCTGATGATAGTAAAATAATAAATATTATAAAAAATCGTAATGATTCAATAAGCCTTTAAAATGATATAAATAATATAGTGGCATGGTCATCTATTTGGCTCACAAAATTTAATTATGAAAAATGCAAAGTTATGCATATTGGGAAAAAAAATCCAAATGCTACATTTATAATGACTGATATTGATTGCAATTACAATTATACATTGTGTAACACAAAAGCTGAACGTGGTTTGGGTATAATGGTTCAATCCGATTTAAAATGCCACTTACAAGTTAATTCAGCAAAGCAAACAGAATGTTAAATACCATAAAAAGAAGCTTTAAATATTTAGATGTAAACATGGTAAAAATGCTCTATACAACGTTCATACGTCCACATCTTGAGTTTGCGGTCCAGGTATAGTCTCCATTTTGAAAACAAGACATTGACAAGATTGAGAAAATCCAAAAAAGAGCAACCAAAGTAGCACTTACAATTAGGAAATTATCATATGAGGCTTGGTTGAATATTATGCAATTAACGTCAATGGAAGAACGTTGACTACGTTGAGATCTGATTCAACAATATAAAATTCAGCATGGCCACGATAAAATAAATTGGGTTGCTAACGATTGCGGAAATGCATTGGAGGAGGGTCCATGTCTGCAGCAACACAAATTCAAAATGAGGAAGCCTATTAGCAGAAATACCTTCAGGTATCATTTTTTCCAAAATCAAGTTGTAAATCCGTAGAACAGATTACCATCTGGAATAATAGAAGCTACTTCAATAAATAACTTCAAAAACAAACTAGACAGAGCTGGATTTTGCAGAAACTATTTGTTAAAACACAAACAAAAGACAAAATGAGCTGTTACAGTGCAATATCTTATGTTATTGCACTTCGCAACTGTTTAAAACAGTTGTTACAGTTATACCTTATTATTACTATTATTATTATTACTATTAGTATTAGTATTAATATATATATATATATATATATATATATATATATATATATATATATATATATATATATATATATATATATATATATATATATATATATATATATATATATATATATATATATATATATATATATATATATATATATATATATATATCTATATATATATATATATATATATATATATATATATATATATATATATATATATATATATATATATATATATATATATATATATATATATATATATATATATATATATATATATATATATATATATATATATATACATATATATATATATATATATATATATATATATATATATACATAAAGTATATTATATAATGTTAAAAAATAAAATACTACTTAATAGAAAAATTTATTTTTTTTGTCAATAAGTTTGCATTTATTTTCAAAATACTGTATATCCAATTAAAGCTTGTTAGCAAAATGCGGTATATCCATTTTATAAAGATGTTATGGAAAGTTTTTAAACTTTAAAAGACCTGAATATGTTTTAATGATTAATTTTATTTAACATATTGAACAACTATGTGTATTTAATGTTTGGTCATTATATTTTATTGATAATGTGAATGTAAACAATGTTTTATTAAAGTAATGTAAACTATTACATTTCACAATTCGCAATTGTAAATTTATATTTGTTTCGGAGAGTTAAATATGGACAATAAACAATAATATTTTTTTAGTGTTGTGTAGTTGTAACAATGATGATCACTATTTTTAAGTCTCCATAGAACTAATGGACAATTAATATAACATAAAAGTCATCGTTATATTTTTGAACGAAATAAAATTTTAAAAATGAAAGACCGCAATAGCCTCATTTTATTTGCAACAAAGCAATTGTCGGTTTAACAAAAAATAAAAAGGAAGTATTATTATTGAATGCTTTCCATTAAAAAACAGGTAACAATATGTTTAAACTTATTAATTTAAGTTGCCTTTTTAATATGTTTTCTATTATTATTCCATAATTCGTTCAGTTAAACAAACAAAGCATGGTAGTTTAAACGAACACTAGAATTAAGAAATGCTTTTCATTTCTTTTGTTTCATACATCATATCTTTTTTTCTATGTGAAATAGGATATTAGGTAACGCATTAATCTTGTCCATCGCAATCCGCCATTTCTTTAACGCAACTTTAAATATTTGCGCTTGCGCAGAAGTAATTACATTTGCCACGGATTGGTCAAAATTAAATACCGCATTTTGAAAACAAATAAAAAAATTTTATACCGCGTTTTGAAAATAAATGTTTTTTAGAAGTAAAAAAAATATTGGGTAATACTTCGTTTAGCATATATTCGGACACAATGTCTGCTAGGTCCTTATAAACTAAAAATAAACCACACAATTTCTCAAAAATTTTTAAAATGGCGTTTACCGCGTTTTGAAAATAAATTCTTCATATATATATATATATATATATATATATATATATATATATATATATATATATATACATATTCAACAAAATACTATGTTTCTTTACTGCATATTTTCTTACTCCGTCGCGAAAGATATGTTATGTTTTAAACCATAGTTATAAGGTTAACTTTTTATGACTAAAATTAATTATGACTTAAACAAATGTTGCAGAGAGGAAAAAAAGGATGTTTGTTATCACCGAGAACAAGCAAGACAAAAAAGTATGAAAACTTGTATTAAAGCCGTTGAGTAAGATATATACTTTACAAAATATTGGATTGTTGTTTTATGTAAAGTACCACTAAACTTATATAGCAAATAAATATTATTTATTAACAATTATAATTCAGAAAAAAAAGAAGAATTTCAAATAAACTATGAAAAACAAGATTTTTATAAATGTCTGTTTAAGGACACGTTTTTACTATTAGGAGATATAGGTGAAGTAAGGGCATAACCGCCCCCGTAACGTTTGTATTAATGTTATATGAAACTAAAAACAACATGTACTTTTTTTAGCAGTTTGTTTCAATAACCACATCATTAAGCTTTAAATTGATGCAGTTAAGAAAAAAATTGAACGGTTTTTAAAAATATTATTACACAAAAAGTACACTTTGTAAAAGTACACTGTTGGGGGTACATTTTTCTAGGTACATTTTCTTTACAATTGCCATAGCTCTGATTATTTGCTGACTTTGTTGCACGTTTGCATATTGTGTAGGCATTCCTTGTACTCACAGTCTGAATTTTCGCATTCAATATATTCTTAGCTTTATTTTTATTCATAAACTCATTTATAAAAATTAAATAAAAAAATACGAAATCAAATTTGTAACATCTTAAAACAAAACTTTTCTAACATCTTTTCTAACAAAAAACAAAACTTTTCTAACTAAAAACAAACTTTTCTCACAAAACTTTGCTAATAAAAAACAAAATTTTTCTAACAAAAAATAAAACTTTTCTAATAAAAAACTAACTTTTCTAACAAAACATTTCTCACAGAACTTTTCTAACAGAACTATTCTATTAAAATTTTTCTCACAGAACTTTTCTAACAAAACTTTTTTAACAAAACTTCGCTAACAAAAAACAAAACATTTCTAACAACTTTTTTCTCAAAACAAAACTTTTCTAACATTTTAACAACTTTTCTAACATCTTAACGCAAAACTATTCAAGTTTTTACATGAACGCATTTAAGTGCGACGATAGTTATTGTTGTTGTTCGTAATTACTTAGTTTTAATAAACATTAAAAGTATGCGGTTGTGCCTCTTGTGCGTCTATGCAAATCTGCCCCACATGACAGTTTTTAGAAAGAATGCAGTTTCATAGCCTGCTCATCAGATTATGTTGATATCAAAAACGGTTTTCACTTGATGAACTAATCCTGTAACACTAAAATGAAACATTGCTTAATCTTCAAAAAAAATAGGTCTTTCAAAATATGATGTAAATGTAATACTTTTATCAAAATAAACATTATTATGCACAACTTCTCAAAAACATAACAGGCGCTTTTTTTGACATAAGCAAAATGAAGGAAACTGATTTACTAATGCGTGGTTGTTTTTTTTTGCCATATCAGATAACATTTTTCAAAGAGAAATGTTAAAAAACAGTTGCGCCTCCATATGCGGTTACACCCTCACTTCCCCTACACTGATAAAAGTTTTATTTATTTTATTTTAGGATGGATTTTTCATACACATACGTCCGCTTTAAGCCGATTTATCAACATTAGTTTGGTTTTGGTATACTTCGTTTATAACTGACAAATTGTTCATATTTCATATTTCAGGTTATCGCTAAATTTATTTAACTATTTTTTATTCATAATATATGATCTAACTAAATATATATATAAATAAATATATATATATATATATATATATATATATATATATATATATATATATATATATATATATATTATATATATATATATATATATATTGTTAAATTGACTTAAAGTGGCCTTTAACTTGGTAAAAACTTGGCATTAGAGTGGACTTTTACTTAATGTGGACTTTTTTGAGTCCATTTTACGTTTTTTTTTAGTTTCTAGACTATGCTGTAGCTGTTAAGAAGGTAATAGCTAGTTTTTTTTTTTTATCAAACTAATGCTTTTATAATGGTTGCAAATGGAGAGTTATGGTTTAAAAACATAATTTTGTGCTTAAGTGTTTGTTATTTTGACTATATATTGTCACTGTACGAAATTGCACTTAAAATGGATTTACATTTTGAGATTAGGTTTTGTGTATAAAGCTTTATAATATTTAATCGATTTTTTTTTATTCCATAAGACATAATACAACTAATTTTAATAAAACTTTTATTAAATGTTAAATCTCTATGAAAAAACATAAAAAAATGCAATTAATAAGATTGCTAACGCTGTAATGTAAAAGATTTTTTCTGAAAGAAAATAGTAAAAGTAATTTGTAAACTTAAATTTAAAGTAATCCTCACAAGTTTTTATACATTTATTTTAAAGTCCTTTTAAAGCAAATTTTTTAACATATTTTGTATAATTCTACTTAAGGGCGAAATTTCAAACATGTATTATGTATATCCACTTTAGGCGAAATTTTAAACGTAAATGAGTTTACTTTACGCGAGATTTCAAATGTTTTAAAAAGTTCACTTTAAGTGACGCACTTCATTTAAATTGTTAATATTGAATAAAATTTCAAAGGTTTCAAGAACAGTCTACTTTAATAAATGCTTAGCCATGTTTCAATTTTTGGTTAGGGAATGGGGGATTGATATTGAAACATTTTTGTATTTTGTACCATTTTTGCGTCTCTAAAAAAATTAAGGCCTCAATTTTTTAGGTATTTTTAGAACTTTCAGACTCTTACGTTACTTATGTGTTTTTATCAAAAAGAATTATTTTTTATAGCATTTATATATTTAGTTTTATAGATGTAAAATATAACATTCTTGATCAGTAATAACTCTTTTCAAACTTAGCATGTTTAGCTACTTCCCAGTGGGAAATCGGCTCGCGAATAGCTAGCTATAATCGTTACGATAAAGACAGCAATTTGGCCACGAGGATTGCTAGCATTTTTAGGTTAGCGAAAGTCTATTGATGTTTTTAAAGATAAAGACAGCGATTTGGCTACGAGGACAGCTAGCTTAATAAGCTGAAGATCCACTGGCTATTGTACCTAGCGTCATATCGTAATAAAACCGTTGTCTAAAAATATTTGATATGTAGCTATCAACCAGCTATAGATTTGTAAATATTTTGTAGCTAGCTACAAAGCTACGATATGTAGCTAGCGCTAAGATATGTAGCTAGCGCAAGTAGCTAGCGACACATTGCTAAAAAATTGCAATGTTTAAATAATTTTATTATTTGACATGTAAAAATACGGGTCTTTGCTGGTCTATTCTAAACCAAACTTTTCTATACTTTTTCCTTAATCATCCTAGCTTTCCGGATTGGTAAAATACGGGTCTTAACCAAGCCTACAATTTTAATCCTTATCTATTCTCTACTGATTATTTATATACCTATTCCTTATTTAATTCAATATTTTTTTGGAAAAATATTTGTTCTGAAAAAAACATTCAAGAGTAAAAAAACTTAACATGAACACCTTTTCCGCATTTGTAGAGCTTATAAAAGACTTATTATTAGGTTTATTTTTCTACTAAATACATTTCATTAGATAGCTCAGTAGTAAAGTGCGCTGTCATCAGTTTTGATTTGGGGGTTTAAGACTTTCACTTAGCGTAAAAAACTTTTTTAAGCGTAAAGAAATTTTTTCAATCTTTTTCATTTCATTATAAGCATTATTAAAAAAATTTCTTTACGCTAAAAAAAGTTTTTTACGCTAAGTGAAAGTCTTAAACCCCCAAATAATATAAATCTTTTTTGTTAGGCTTTTATTTTTTTGTTATAAGTATATATATATATATATATATATATATATATATATATATATATATATATATATATATATATATATATATATATATATATATATATATATATATATATATATATATATATATATATATATATATATATATATATATATATATATATATATATATATATATATATATATATATATATATATACTTATAGCAAAAAAATAAAAGCCTAACAAAAAAGATTTATATTATTTGAAATAAACTTTTGAAGTTTCCTCATTTTATAGATATATTATACGTAATTTTTTCTATAAAATGCAAACTCAACATATGCTAAAGACGTTTATACCTGCAAACGTTTGTACGTAACGCTATACAAATAGGACTAAGAAGATCTTAGACCACTAAAATATAGTCATAAAAAAAAGTGCATTCTAATGGTTATTATTAAAAACTTAAGAATAATATAGCCTTAGCTATTAAACGCTAATCTGAAATTTAGGTCAAAAGTATTTTGCGCATTGACGTCAGTTTGTAGCAAAATAAACTTTTATGCGTCAAGTTATTTTTTCCACGGTACATTTTGTGATTAATTTTAGTTGTTGCATACAATACACAAAATTGACTTTTTTTACAAAATAAACTTATTTTGATGTCTACGAACATTATTAAATAAATATTTTCAAAGAGTTCTGAAAATATTCTTAAAAAATATTAGTTTCCAAAAACGTTTCCTTATAATTTTTTTTTTTAATTGCGTTTTTCTTGAAATGCGTAATAAGCATATTAAGGCATTTTGAAAAACAGCTTTATAGTAAAAAAAATTATATTTTTATATTTTTTTACTGCCAGGTTTTTTTTCGGGCACAAGCCAAAAATGAAACAAATATAAACCAGAAATAAACCATACCCAAAAAAAAAAAAGAAAAAAATCTTACTTTTTTGTTTTAAAGCCTTGTTTATAATTTATATTTTGATAAAAAAATGCTTTTTTATTCAATAATTCATCCTTGAATATTAAAATTTAATTTTTTAGAGAGTGAGGGAGGAGGAGAAGACCGACTTAGTAAATGTTTAATGGGGGACTCCCTCTAAAATCATCAAAAAAACAAAAATTTAATTATTTTTGTTATGAAAAAGAATAGATCTTTTCCTGTTAAAAAATCATTATTTTATGAAGAAGAAGTTGTTGTTGATAGTGTAAATAAAGAATCTACTCCAATTGTAAAGATTTTAATTAATAATGACACTGTGATTTACTGTCTGACTGACGCTTCTGATAATATTGTAAATATTCCAGCACCACATTCAAAAATACGACAAATTGATGTAGTTGAATCTTGTACTCTACTGTCTGGATATAGAATTATAGATATAGGAGTGTTATTTGTTATTTTTAAAGAACTCATTTGTCCAATGTGCTTCAATGAAGACTCTCTTGTGTTGTCGGACAACTCAAAAGATCGACATGGACTTGCTCCTTTTTAGTTTTAAAATGTTTAAATTGTTTATTTTTCAAAAATATTTGTACTATATAAAAAAGTGGTAAGCAGGGATACGACATTAATAAGCGAATTATTTAGACAATACGGTCGTTGGGTCAATGTCACGCAGGACTTGAAAACTTCACTTTTTTTATGAATATTCCTCCGCCAATGACTACAAATAACTAAGACAAGCTTGCTAAAAAATCTCTAAAGTTGTGAAAAAAGTAGCAATAGAGACTATGTGTGATGCTACTGCGGAAATCAGACACGATTCGAATACTGATATTGTTGATACTGGTGTTTCATGTGATGAAAACGTATAGGTACAAGATTAAGAAAGTTGAAAAAAAAAACTAAAAACCTTGGTGGTAGAGGTAAATTAACAGATGCAACAATTGATCGGTTGCAAAGTTATTTTGGTATTTCAATTAGACCTAATGTATTGTAATGAAATTTAGCATTTATGAAACCTGGTACTCTGGCATTTACTTTATTATGTTGCCTCCAACAAGGAGAATAATCTACATTTTCCACATTGCCCAGTAGGAGCTGATAATTGGTATAATAAAACTTATATAATTCAGTCAATTAGAATTTGGAGTTTATGATGCAGTGGCTAATTTTAACATTGGTCGAAAAGCCTCGATTTTAGTTTATGAACTTTTCGAAATAATTTCAGGAGTATATACTCTTAAAAGTTGTAAAAATTTAAACTAAAAACGACTATCACGTTCCAAATACTTTAATATTGATAAAGACAAGTTGCGACAAAAAATTATTTGTGTCAAAAAACGTAATAAAAATGATAATGAAAAAGAAAAAGAAGGGAAGTTGTATAAAGCTGGAGGTTTCTAATACTTTTTATTAGATATTTTAACTATAATATGTGTTTTACTTAAAGTTTCAAAGTTTTTTATGCTAATTTTTTTTTCTTTTCACGTTTTCTCAAAATAGTCTTTTTTTATACGCCGGCCGTTTTATCTCAAGAACCGTTTTACCAATTTTGATGAAATTTTCTGGAGTTGTTTCTATGATTATAAACTGTGGTTTAATAAAAACAGTTTTTTAAATTGATGTTTAAATTTTTTTATTTTTAATTTTTTGAATAAAAAATATTTTTGCCAACTTTAAATGTGCACCCATCGCTCAGATTTTTAGTTACAGAAAAATACCGCTATTAAAACGCCCTTTGACCTTTTGTGAAGCATTTGGTGAAAGCTTTTTAAGAGATCTTTCACGTTTATTTAATTTTTACGGCCGGTGTGAATGCATTTTTTGCCCATTTTTATGTGTTTTTTGTGGTTACTATGGCAACCAAAAACTATTTTGTATTTTTTTTCAAGGATTTTGTTTATTCATATTATATTGATGTTTTATATTCTTGATTTTGTTTAAAATGTTTAATACTTCTGTTTAGGGGGCGCTTGTCCCTTAAAAAAGTTTGGCTTTAAAGATTTACGAAAACGCCGCATCTATCAGTTTTAATGGTCTGAGGAAATAACCGAACAGTGTTTAAGAACAGTACAAACACAGATTACAATAACTAATACAACTTACAGAACACTTAAACAACACTTACTTAAATCTAACATCAACAACACTCACTTAACTCCTTTGCAATTATATAAAACATTTCTTCCTTCTCTTAAGACTACTACGGCCTGATTATTTCCTATAACTGGTGGAACTTTATTAGCTCCCACTGCAAAACAATAGATAACTTGAGTTATTAAAATATTTTTCTCAACAACTGAAATGAAATTAATTGAGAAACTCAATCAATTTTCAAAAAGCATGTTTTAATTCCCTTTTAATTTTAATTTTATTGATAAATATTAATTTAGTTTAGAAATAAAAAACAAATAATTGACATTATAAAAGAAATCCAATTTTTTTAATTTTTAGTAGATATATTTAAGTATAAAAAAAAAAATAAAAAAAAAATAAAAATAGTAAATAAAAATAATTAAAATTGACTTTTGCACGAAATATACAGTCCTTAAAATTTTAATAATGTAATTAGTAAATATTAAAAACACGCAGTTAGTTAAATTATCCCTAAAGCAAAAAAACATATAAACAAATACTGCTACAAATTAAAAATAACTTTAATAAGTTTTTGATCTTGTCAAACATAAAAAAGTGCATATTTCAGGTTACGCTTGCCCTAAAAAAGACACTGATGTTAATAACTGCATATTTAACATAACAGTTTACGCACCAGGAAGAAAAAGTTATATTGTTATTCAATCGTTCGATTCGTGCAACAACTCTAAACCTATTGGTGGAGACTTTTGGTGGATGAAAATTATTGGTCCAACATCCTTTAATGTACCGTTGATTGACAATAATAACGGCTTTTACTATCAAGAATTCTGGCTAAGATTAATTGGAAATTATACAGTCACTTTGATGCTTGAATTTAGTAAAAATGATTGTATGAAAGATCCTCCGAAAGATTGGTTTAAATATGGTAAGTAAA
Source organism: Hydra vulgaris (assembly GCF_022113875.1). Lineage (NCBI taxonomy): Eukaryota > Metazoa > Cnidaria > Hydrozoa > Anthoathecata > Hydridae > Hydra > Hydra vulgaris. The sequence goes on from NC_061166.1 coordinate 5,030,876, forward strand.
TAATTGATTGTTTTTAAGGAAGCATTTTCGAAAACTTTTTTATTTATTTTTTAATTACCGTTTTGAAGTAGTATTTTTACAAGGATTGATTAATCAACTCAAATAAAATTATTTTGGTGTTCAATGATTATTTAAAACAAGTCTTGTTAGTTACATATAATTTATTAATAGTATTTAAACAAACAAAAATTAAAAATACTGTTTTATTTAGGAATTAATAAAAATGGCTTAGTTAAAATTAAAAGTTTTAAATAAAAATTTATTTAGGTTCAATGAAAGTTTAAACAGTTCATCAAACATAAATAAAACTGATTAAACTAAATATTTAAAATGTTTTAAATAGGCATACTCAAATTGCTTAAAAGACGTCGTTTTATAGAATTAAATACTAACTTGAAATATCATTAATAGCACTTCAGACCCGTAAAATACTGGTCTTAACACCGACTATTTCTGTACCTATTAACTTCAATTATTTTTATATAAAAGTATTTTTAACATGAATGTTGCGAAACATTTTTTTCAGTGTTTGGAAACTTAAGGCAAAAATAAAATTTAAGCTTTTTATTTAGTTTTTATTTATATTAAAAGCAAAAGTGGACACAGAAACTAGTCACGAAACCTATTTATGTCAAATATGTTAGCTCTATCTGCTTGATGTTTATTATACGAACTTTTCTGTAAGAAACTTTTAACAAAATCTTTAAATTAAGCTTTTTTTAAAACCTGCGACGCAAAATGGATTGAACCCCAAAAAATTAACTACCGTTAAAAATATTTAATTTTTCTGGTTAATCTCTTAGAAAATAAATTAACCTCGGGTGATAAATTTTTTTAAAATACGACATATTGTATTAACCG
>NC_061166.1:5036736-5076736 GCF_022113875.1 Hydra vulgaris
TATCAAAAAAAAATTCAATTCTTTAAATATCTGATTGAAGTGAGATCGTTTTCTGGCCTGACCTCGCTACGTCTCATGACACAAAAAAAACGCGGGAGTTCCTCCAAGCGAATAACATCGAATTTGTGCCTGAGGAGCATTACCCCGCCAATGAGCTAGAACTGCGACTAATCGAAGACTTTTAGTCAGAACTCAAACGAAGAGTATGTGGTTGTGGCTGGAGAGCAAAAACCGTTGACCAGCTAAAACAGATCAATCAAGATCGCGTACGTCGACTTGGCAGGGCTTTTTCAGCCGAATGGACAACGTTTGTAGACATGGCGTTTAGATTTATAAAAAATTATAAACTTATAATTTTTTTAAATCTGAAGCCTCATATGCTCAACTTTAATTATATTTTTACAGAAATAAAATTGCACCTTTAGTCTTAAAATTATAAGTTTTTTAGTTTTGTCCGGATTTCTAGGTATCACATGTTACAAAGAAGGAAAAAAAATGTTCCACTAGATTAAAAGATACAATAGTGGTGCATCCATGATAAGGGATTGGAGTATAAAGGAGGGGCTATCCAAATATATCTTAAAGGAAGGGGCATTTTAATGCATCTTCCTACTCTAACCAAAACTTATTATTTAATTGGAATTATATTACAAAATAATTTTTACCACTAATATTGTGGGTCTATAATTATAAGTCAATTGGCTGTAAAAAACATGTAATCTTTATAACCAAGTATAGCAAATTTTTATATCAAAGTTTTTCATGTGATTATTACATTAACAGAAGCAAGAACCATACATTATGGTTAACGAGCTAGCCATTTTTATTTGGTTAGCAAACAAATTTCCTGTTTCAAAATAAATAATAAAAAAAAACTTTAATAAAAAAAAAAAAAAAAATTAAATTTACTTTATAGATAATTTAATACATTTTTGGTTTTAGTGATTTATTAAAATGATAAATTATAGTAATGAAACTATATTTTATTCATTTTTAACGATAGACACCACGTAAAGGTAGGACAGAGCCGTCTATCAAAAAATTTAACAAATTACAACACTTGCTATATAATTTAGGCATCACAAAACTAGCTGTATTATTTATGCAAATTGCAACAATTGCAAAACATTTTAGGTAAGTCACAACACTTGCAGTGTTTTTAAATTTATTAAATTGTAACTCACCCGAAACAACATCAGCAGCATGCAACAGTCAGCAGCTTCAACATCAGTTTCATCATCTTTTCAGTAAGAAATGGTATAACTGAAGTTATTCTTTCTTTTATTAACTTTTTCTACACTGCAAGTTGATTTTTTGTCTTTTGCAAACCTTATCTCTTACTTTGCATCAGTGAGTCAATTTGTTAATCTGTTTTTACCATTATTTGACCATTTAACCTTGCTCTTTAGTTGACCTAGATCAATGGAAAGCAACTGAATTGCGGAGATTTTTTTGTATTCCAGCATTGTGGTTTTAAAATGTTATTGGTACTACAATATTTACTAAAGCTAAGGATAGTTGTTTTTAGTGCAAGGTGGAGTGGTTTTATTGTTAAACAACTTATATGTGACAATTTTCAATGCAATTATTACAGCAGAGACATTTTGGAAAACCTTTCTTGTTTATTTATAGACTCGAAGGAACTTGATATTTCTTTTATCAAAAGTAAAATTAAGTCATTGAAATGTGTTAAGAAAGTAGGTGAACTGTTGTTGTATCCCATATAAAAATAAACATGAAATCATACCATTTCTCATTAATGTCACTGGACTTAATTATTTTCGATTTTATTTGAAATAATGATTTTTACTTGTTATTAAGATCATAGTTTGTTCTATTTTAAACTATATTATTTTTAATGGAGGTTTGTCTTTGATATTTTTATGATTTAAAATTTTTGTTGTTAACATTGTGTTATTAAAGGATATTATATTTTGACTAAAATTTTAAATAAGGAAATTACTTTACAAACAAATAAATCTGTCATTTAGAGAAAAAATCAAAATCTATTTTTGTATGTTTTCTTATAGAAATAAATAAACTATTTATAAAATAATGTTTTTCTAAAGAAAATCTTCTTTTTTTATTTAATAATTTTTTTCCTCATATGGAAATTATCAAATTTATGAGAAATGTTTTTTAAACAACCCATTTATTTCATATTTTAGCTCTATCCTGATTGATTCTGACAGAATTTTTATTTATTGATTTTGAGAGTTGGTAACGAAATACATAACATTATGATTGGTAAGAGTGCGTTTATGAGGAACGCAATAGAACTCGTGCGTTATTTAAGATATTGTACTGAGATATATTTGTTTATATAATACTAGTAGTAAATATGTATGTTATTATAATAAAAATTAAATACAAATAAGAGTTAGAATATACATATTTAAAATAGTGAACACAACAGTTGGCGACGAAAATCAAATTACGGCAAAAATAATTAATAATTTACCTGGAGTAGAACAGTTTATTTTGAACCAAAATGACACAACTAATTTAACGGTGGGAAATATGGATAGAGAAATATGTTTCAAATGTCAAAAAAAAATCATTTAGTTATTTGTTGCCAAAATATTCTATTTCAAAGTTGAAATTGAAGTTAAAAGTAAATTAACTACATACACTATATATATCGTAGATAAAAATAATGTTGGAAATATAATGGGAATTAAAACTGCTAAAGAGTTGAACATTTTAAAAATTGCAAAAAGTGTTAAGTTTGTGAATAACAAATAACACTATATAAATTCAGTGGATAATAAGTCAGTTGAAGCTGTACAGCACTCTAACGTGTGTAAAAACATTGATGATAAAATCAAACTTCCAACGAAGCAAAATGATATATACATATATATATATATATATATATATATATATATATATATATATATATATATATATATATATATATATATATATATATATATATATATATATATATATATATATATATATATAATATTTTATTGTGTTGAATTTGTGTATGATAATGGATGATGTTTTGCAAAATAATGACTTAACAAGCTTTTTTAACAATCCATATGATTTAAAAAGTTTTAACATTTTTCATATTAAAAAAACATTTATTAAACTTTTAAAGATTTTTTTTGCAAAAATGTATAAAAAAGAATTTGTGCTTGCTTCTTTAGTTCATGATATTGGTTGGTATAAGGATCAACATAAAAATTTAGCAATTGTTAGCAACTGTATAATGTATCATAATGTACAGTTTAAATTTGGATTTTTCTGTTAGCTATTTTACATGAACAAATTTTTATTATAGAGTATCTTTTCTATTAGATTTTCTACTATACTTTTCCAGTTGAAGAAGTATAGTAGGGCAAGCAAAATGTACATTCTAGCTGTTTGGATAGAAAATACAGAGAAATAGGGAGAGAAAATTCGATTGATAATTTTTTGTGCTGGCCATCATCGTTAAATGTAATAAATTGTTACAATGAAATGCATAAAGCACAGTCAAACTAATGCAAATTTCAGATGCTCAAAGTTAAATGTCATGGAGAAAATGTAATTTTTGTTTTATATAAACATTAAGTCATTACTTTTTTTTCTTGTTTTTTTATCATGCTTTCATTCTGCATATGTTGCTTTCAGTGTTTAGTTATATTCTTTATTATATATTCTTTATTATATAATGCATTTAAAAATTTTTTAAATTTAATGAATATCCTTAGATTATGAGTTATGTGATAAATTTGAATTTGCCACTACTAGTGATACTCAGATAGAATCAGATTCAGAAAACGATAACTATTTTAAAAGATTAATTCATATATTATTAGTTTTATTAACTTAATTCATATATTATTAGTTTTATTTTGATATTAACTTTTATAGGAGCCACTACCATGCTTATGCAAGAGAAAACATAATAACCAATAAAATAGTAAGCAAGTACCTACTCCTGTAACGCAAAAAAAGAAACAGAAAGCAATTTTTTTGCATACTTCACATACTGTATCTCAAAGTATTAATTGTCTCTCTGCAAGTTGATTTAGGAAGAAAAGATTATGTACATTTTTTTTTATGTTTCAGTGATTTACACATTTTATTGGTTGCTAAGTTAATACATTTTATTTATTTTATGAATAATGTTTTATTTTTCAAATGTTTTGTTTTTGTGTTTTAACGCTTTTAGAAATTAATTAATGTTCGGTTCTTTTGTCTTTCTGATATATCTTTATTGTTAGAAAGAGATGTTAGTAGAATTTCTTTCCAGTAATTAAAAAAATATCATGACAAATAATTCTGAAATTCTATGGATGAACTTGCAGCAGTAATTTAATGATTGAGATAACAGTTTAAATGATTCTTGGGTGAGGTCTGGAGTGATGGGTTGTTTTAAACCATGACTTTCTAGAGTTTCTTTTTTTTGTTTTTTGATTGGGTATTTAATAATAACTTAACCTAAATTAATCTACTTGTAACTTTTTAGAAATGTACTGTAAAAATTGTGTGGTGTAATTATTTTATTAAACCTTTAGGTTAACAAACTTTCTAAAATTGGAGGTAAAACTATTAAGACAAATAAAAAAAAAATGTAATGCAAAGGTTTGTTAAAACTAGTTTTAAATAAAAAATCTTTTGAATCTTTTTATTATAGTTTGTTTTAAAAATATGTTTAGCATATATTTTTAAAAGTTTAACGAATTCTAATCAGACATAAAATAAATCTTTTTTTTTTATGTCTGTTTATATATATATATATATATATATATATATTATATATATATATATATATATATATATATATATATATATAAAATAATGCTACAATTTAAAGCTTTATTGTTTATTTATAAAGTTGTACTTGATAAAAAAATTAAATAAAATAAAGTTAAATATTTTGAATAGTTATTGATTGTTATGATAAATAATATAAAGTATATATAAAGTATAAGTATTTTGCAAAAACACATTTATTTGCAATAAATGCTTCATTGCATTGCGACATGCTTGCAATTTATTTTTTATAGTTTTTGTCAACTCTGGGTTATTGTGCCAGATCTTGATAATCTCTTCCATAAGATCTTGCTAATTAGCAAGGTGTTTTTTTCCAATCTCTTGCTTTACTATTTCCCAAAAGTTTTCTATGGGGTTAAGATCCTGCGAGTTGTCGGGCTTTAGTAATACATCAACTAAGCCATAACAGTTTTTATTGTGTGGCAAGTTGCACCATCTAGCATAAATATAAGATTTTTGACATTATTTTTAATATTTTTGAATTTTTTTTATCACTATTTGACTTTTTTGGCTGAACATCAATCCCTCTTTTTTTAGCTTTCTACAAATGGTCCGGTCTGACACAACAATTACAGCTTCATGGATAGACTTAGTGGCTTTTTTTTCTGTTTTTTATGCAGATATTTCTGATTATACTGTCCGCTCTTAGTGTTTTCTTGCGGTCATTGAGAATAATTTGGATTTTGTAAAATACATGTTTATTAATTTTTAATGCAACTATAATAATAACAACAATGTATAATGCAGGTTGTTGACCAATGGTTTATAATCAAAATTTAATATGGCTGGCGGTAAAGGTAAAGAGAAGTTTAAAGAAACAAACATTAGGTATTTACTTGTAAGTTAAGTGTAAAATTATATATTTTTTAAAAATCACAGTTCGTTTTTTTAATGCTATTTTATTTTTAACTTTTTGATGTATTTGATGCAAATAACTCAGGCAATACCTTTTTTTATAGACAGCGTTTTGTCAATTAAAGTAATTGCTACAGTTGCCGAAGTAAGAAAAGGAATAATGACTTTATTAAAAAAAGCACTCGACAGATCAAATGGCAGTTGTTGTCGCATCAAAGGCGATTCACCCGATGTATAACATTCATACTTTTTCTTAGTTGTTCTGGAACTATTGATAATAGTTATCATTGCTAAATTGATAAACATATTACTGATAAATAAAACTTTTTTTTTCAAACATTTTAATTTATTTGCATTGTATATAAAGTCCGTTAAAGCAATTTAGTTGTATCTGATTAATTTACTAGAAATATAATACTCTTCGCGCAAATTGTTGCTTTTTTATTGTGTTAATTTATTGCAAAAGGTCTATAGATGATATACGCATTACATATAAATAAAGATATTGTATACTATAACAAACCTAAGAGAGAGATTTTTTTGAAACGTTTTTAAAATTTCTAAAATCATGAAAACGCTGTTGGAAATTTGTTGTGCATATATCATGATAAAGATACTTATGTTTTAGGTAATAAGCTAAGTCAGCGAGTTCAACACACATTAAAAAGATTTTTATCTTAGAAGAAGATTTTTTCTTTCTTATATAAAAAAAAAGTTTTTACATGTAAACTAAAATTTTATTTAAAATTAACTGGTCAAGAGTCCGAATAAGTACGGAAAGTTATGAAAAAAAAAATTATATTCTGAAACCTAAAAAAAAAAAATTAATTACTCTAGAAGGTGACAAACAGAAAACCCACAAAATGCTAAAATTAAGCCCTAATTTTAGTTTCGTCTAATTCGGTAACAGAAATGCTTAAATATTAAGATATAAATATTAATTGATTTTTGTATTTACGAAATGTACGCTAACTCATAAACTACTGTTAAACTACCTTGCGGTTATCTAATTAAATCCACCAAATCCGTTAACAAAAGCAGCTTAATTAATAGATTCAAAACCATCTGATTTTTGTATTATGATATGTGCGCCAACTGTACTCGAAAACCAATAAAACTCGACCATGTGGCCTTTTTCTCTTCATATCGATTATAACGACTGTAAAGCGAGGGACGACAAGTAAGTTTCATCAACAAGTTTAATTATTGTAATCTTTGTTTAAAAAATTAAACTTAATTTATAATTACCATGTTAATATGTTTGAAGTTAATATGTTTTTGACTCAAGAATAAACATTAAGATTTTAGAAATAAGCAGCCAAGATTCAGAAGGTTAAAGTATTCTTTTTGTTTTGTATATCATTATTTAATTAAAGAGATAAAAAGAGATGATACGTCAATAATAGATTCAGAAGGTTAAAAAATTCTTTTTATTTTGTAAATCATTATTTAATTAAAGAGATAAAAAGAGATGATACGTCAATAATACTGAGATATTTAGCCTATTATTTTATTAAGAGATTACATTGAGATAATTTTGTATATCTTTAGGCGACGAAGAAGTTTCTGCATTTTTTCGAAGTAAGCCACTTGTATATACGATATATAGTTGCAGTTACATATATTCTAAAAGTGTTGGAGCTGTAATTGATTCACGTGTGAATAAAACGATGATTTAATTTAACCGAATTTAATTGAAATCAACCAAGAAATGCCAACCTCCCTAACTTCTTGAATCAAACACACCGCCCTAAATTTTTGTAGGTTTTAAATTTATTTTATTTAGAAAAATTATAATATTCTGTTGAGAAACTAAGTAAGCAATTTGTTATTGTTGTTGTGCTCTTTTTTTTTGTATTACACATTTATTTAACATAAAGTTGTTCAATATTTGGCAAGTTAGTTTATTTTAATGAATATAAGTTTTTTATTTGATTTAGAAAGATTAGAACTTTCAATGGGTTTCAACAGATTTTGATTGTATTTAATTTGTGTATTATAGATAAAGATATAGCATTTTACTTTCAAAAAAAAGGTCTACTCTATGGTCTTTTAGCTTTTTGATACAATTTTTAGCATTTTTTTTTTTAGGGTTTATATTTTAACAACTAAGTAAGTTAAGATACTGTTCTTGTGTATTGTTTCTTTATTTTTATATTTCTTTTTTATTTTTTATTTATTATTTTTTTTTTTTTGTTGGTTTATTTTGTTTCGTGATTGTTATTTATGCCTTTTGTTTTGTTCGAACTTTATTTATGGTTTTCATATATTGTCAAATATTCTGCATTTTAGTTTCTTTCTTAATGTTAATAATTTTTTTTTATTCTATTTAGAAAAATTAGAAAATCAATTGGTAAGCAAAGTTCAATTATGTTTCATTTTGTTTAATTTTAGCACACGTATTTTGATGTTTGTGTGCGGTTTTATCATTGTAAAATAAACTTTTCAATTGATTAGTATATGTTAGTTTATGTAAATACATTTTTTACTTCCACTGTAGCGTCATCTGCAGTACCATCAGGTAATGTGTTTCGCATTCTTATGCAGTTTTATGAGTGTTATGTGTATTAAAACTTAAATATAGTATATCTTACAGATTATTTTACTTGTTTATTATTTTGTTTCTACATTAGCACCATAAGCAATAACATCAAGTGATCTATTTTGCATACTTAAGCAGTTTTATGGGTGTTATGTGTATTAAAACTTAAACATTACTTTCTTTAATTTTTGTATGCAATTGTATGACTGTTTAATGTATGTTTGTTTATAAACATTTTTTGCTAACCTCCACAATAGTATCAATATCTGCAGGGCCATCAGGTAATGCGTTTTGCATACTTATGCAGTTTTATGAGTATTATGTTTATGAGAGTTTTATGTGTATTAAAATTTAAAGGTTGCATATTTTTAAGTTTTAAATCATATTTATTATCATATTTGCACATCACGATTTCTTCAATATCGCTTACAGCACCCAGGTCCGATATCTCAAAAAGCCTTCTACCGGTAGTGTCAAATTGGGGGAGATAATCCCTATTTTAGATGAAAAAGACAAACTCCATATGACACCACTGGTAGACGGAGGGGTACTGGGATGCGGTTCAAAACTTTTAATTTCTACCAGTAGTTTTTTTAAGCTACTGGTAGAAATATCTTCTTTTTTAATTATAAAGAAAATTTTCTTTTTAAAAAAATGTGTTATTTTTTTAATTTTGAAATATTTTATTTTTCAATTTTTATACTTTCACCCCTTTATTTTTATTGATTTTCTGTCTTTAATTCTGTCTTTAAACTCTAAACTTACAAAAAAACTCTAATGTTATAAAAGCTTTTAAAAATTTTCCTTAAATTTTTTTATTAATTTACGTTTTTACATCTTTTTATCCTCATTTTTAATTTTAACAATACTAAAGTTTCTTTTGTATCAAATTTTATTTGTTAAGTGTTATATAGTTTTTTAAAGATATGTAAATATATTTAAAAATTTTATCTTTCTGTGATATCTGTTTAATATGTTTAATATATACACTATACACCTATTAATCTATTTACATTATTCTTCTTAGATATATTATAAAAAAGTATTTAAAATCAGTAGTCAGCCACATGTTGTCTATATGATGCAACATGTTTGTAATTGTTGGCATGTCATTTTTTAATTTGTAACTAATTTTACTTTTTAAATTACCACTAATATGACTTTTAAAATAATACAATTTTTTACTTGTTTCAAAAAATACTGTTTAATTACTTACAATAGCAAACATCAAGCAGGCGGACCGATAACGGACCGCTGTCAGCACTTATGTCGTACCGACGTCGGCCGCCCGTTGCGTTGCCGCGTTGGCTTGCACATCGTATTTACATCGGTCCGTTAGCGGAAAACTAAAGGCGGTTCGACAGCGGACCTATGGCGGCAAATCGACAACGTTTGAGCAACGGTCCGTCAGCTGCTAATCGATGATAAAGCCATTGCGGAATAGCATAGGATCTATAATAAGTTTTGACTAAGATTTGAATGCATTGATATACATATAATTATTTTTATTTTTTTGTTTGAATAGAACGCACTTATCGTTAGCAAAAATCTTTATATCTTTCAGCTCAAATTTTTACTCATAAAAAAATGCAAATCCTGCCAATGCCTGGAAGACACATCAAATATCTTTTGACTTTGTGCATAGGTATATAGATAAAATACGAATTTATTATACTAAAATTCTCCTACCACCGAAAAACACTACCCCAACTGTAAATCATTAGGTCATACGTGGCAAAGCTTAAGCTTGGTGAACCAAAAGACTAATCAGAAGTTATAATGAAAATCATTTTAAGATTGCAATTTACAATTACAACATGAATATAAAAGTAACAATATTTTTTTTTTAAACTAAAACGAAATATAAAGTATATTTCCATGTATAGATTATTGCTTCACTTGCGTTTAGCGAACGTTTAAAATATAAAATAGTTAATTTTCAACATATCTATAAGTTCAGTTTATTCTCATTTCAATCGAAAACTAAATATATTCAGAAAACCATGTGTTGAAAATTGGTTTACGTTACAGTCTGCAGACTTCTAACTTTCACCTAAAAACAGGCAATGATATATAATGAAAATATTGAAACAGTCAAGTTTAGAGCTATTACAACAAAGATAATAAACTAACCTTCTCAGCCCTTAAAAACATGTTCGTTTGAAAGTCTGATCACCAGTTATTGACAAATAACTTCAGATACTAAGTGCATCAACATTGAATAAATATAAATTTAATTTCAATATTTAAGCATAATTTAAAACATAAAAACAAAAAAAATATTGTTTTAATTGAAAAGCTTTGGAAATAACTTTAAAAAAAAAGCTATATAAAAATAAAGTCATATTTCGTGCCTTTTTTAAAAAATAAAACTTCATATACAGTAACCTACCTGGTATACCTAAGCCTATAAATGTGGGGTATAAATATGATTGAGGGGTTTATGAGTAATAAAAAAAAATTGTTATTTCATTAAAAAAATTTTCTTTAATTTTAATTTTAATTTAACAAATAGAATAGTATTTAAAAATGAGATACTTATATGCCAGGTTGGAAGTAAAACCGTAAAACCCACAGCAACTTAAGGGCGATGGTGAACCTTTTGCAAAGCATAAGCCTAAGACGCAAGTGCACATCTGAAAAAGAAAGAATCAGAGACAGAACACATCAATAAAAATATATTTTGATAAACTAAAATATAGTTTGTATATTGAACATAGTTTTCACCATACAAAAAAAAAACATAGTACAATATAATATACTATAAAAATTCCTTGAAAAATATAAAAAATCAAATAATTGATTGAAATAAAACGGTTTAGTAAATAAGTATATAATTTTTTTCTAATAAATTATTTGTAAGTATATAAAAAGCAAATAAATATGTTTAAAAAAAATATGATTTCAATCCAGTTTGCAAATCAAACATCTATCTTATACCAATGGCAATATTTGGATCATGGTCAACATAATTCTATGAAATATAACTCTGGTTGAGGTAAACGGTTTCCTGTAAAGAAATAATATTAAATCATAAATGTAACATTAAATTACAAGCATGTTTGAACGGAATTGTTAAAGCAATCCTTTAAAATAATGGCTTGTTAAATAAAAATTTTGTTAGATTTTTATTCATCTGCTTCACTGGTTAAATACCAAGTTAATTTAGCTTTCCATCAGTAACTTTATATTTTAAAGCTTATAGTTATATTTAAATTTAACATAATCAAACAAATCAAACAGTAGACAGACTCCAGAACTTATATTTTGGATTTTCTTCAAAAATAACATTAAAATAATATTAAAATAATAAAATTAAATAAATATCAAAATAATAAAATTAATCTTACTTTATTCTCTGGTAAGATTCAATATCACGATTTAAATTCTCATCTACAATCTCATATACAAAAGGTTACTGTAAAAGGGAATGAATATGAAAAACACAGAAACAGTAATACTCGTTGCACAAAAACATTATTCTATTGAGTTTAAAAATTAAAATATTTAAAAATATAGAAAATAGTTTCAATAAAATAAAGATAACAAATTTGTAAATAAAGATGCTTATTTTATTTAACAATATTATTCATCTTCTGAACTAAAAAATACACAAGAACTTTACTCTATTGAGTTTAAAAATATATAAAATATTGTAAAATAAAAATAACAAATATGTAAATAAAGATGCTTATTTTATTTAGCAATGTTATTCATCTTCTGAACTAAATTATTTAATGGCATTGAAAAACTTGATGTAGGCATCACTTTTTTCTTGGCTTGTTTGTTTTTTTGGTCTTGTCTAACTTTTTTTCTGCCATTGCGGTCTGATGCACCACGCAAAAAACGCACAACCTCATATTGAAAATCTGATTCAGTTGCTGAAGTTGTTGCAGGATTTCTTTTTACAGCTCCTAAAAATTAATTTAAGACTTTTATTTAACTATCTAGCAGGAAAACAAAAAATATATTTTTTAACTTAATTTCAGACATATATAGAATTTTTTTAAAAGCAATTTATTAACAAATTTTATTTATATATTTATTAATTTTTTATTTTTATATAGATAATAAATAAATTTTATTTATTTATCAACTATTAATTAACAAATAGATTAGTAATTACTAAATTAGACACAAGTAATTATTAAATTAGAGTAACAAGCCCATACAAAAAAAATACTTTTAAGCAAGTGTAAGTCTTTGTTTTACAAAGTTACTTTCATTGTCATTTATGGTAATACCAGACCAGTTAAGTTTACAGCAGAGGTTATTAGTGAATAACGCAAAGGACATTCTCTGGACAGCCTCCTTTAAAGTCTGGCCTCCTTTACTTGCCACAGCTATTATCTACAAAAAAAATAGAAAAAGCACCAGTAATATATATATTGAAGAATATCTTTTAAAAATTAAAAAAAAAATAGATATCAAATTAATTCCATTAATTATTGCATAACATTTATTAATAGGCTTTATGCCCTTTATTTCTGTTTATAAATGATCTAGCTGGTGTACCACAAATAAAAGCTGATATAGCAAACTTATATACTTTACCATTAATACCAGAATCAAATAAAGCAATACTTTCATTAACAAACATTTTTAGAAATTCATTACGGTCTTTTGGTGTAGACCTACTATAAAAAAGACTAATTATAAATGGGGTTTTATTGTGTTGAATATTGATTATCCACATTTTTTATTAAACCTAATATTGGCTAAAATTGTCCAATGCTGCTTTTAAATAATGGTAAATTATCAATGTTGACTTGAATTGATATACAATCCTTTTTCTTTAAAAAACTTAAATTATTACTTAAAATACCTTGTCTAATGCCAATATTTAATATCAATAGATTACTGTCAGAGTTCACTTCACAATATATATATAATATATATTATTTGCATCTTAAGGAATAGCACTCTCAGTTGAAAGTTTTCGATCTGATATACTTTTTAAATACAATGATTATACTTCTTCTGTTGAATGTGAAATATTGCTTGATTTAATGGTAAGATCTTTTAGGCAATATTCAACATTAGCTAATATCTTTCGTCGTTTTGTCCAAAAGCTCACTATTGAAACTTACATAAATTGTTTTATTTAAAAATGTATATATTATATATGTGTGTGTGTGTGTGTCTGTGTGTGTATATATAAAAACATATATATATATATATATATATATATATATATATATATATATATATATATATATATATATATATATATATATATATATATATATATATATATAAATATATATATACATATATATATATATATATTTATATATATATATATATATATATATATATATATATATATATATATATATATTTATATATATATATATATATATATATATATATATATATATATATATATATATATATATATATATATATATAACTTCATATTAGTTTAACATTGTTCTTGTTATATTATAAGTTATAATATAACTTATATGACTAGTCATGTAACTTTTAATATTACAAGAACAATGTTATACTAATATGGTTATAACATTGTTACATAACTGTATAATATTGTTAAAGTTATATATGTTTAAAATAAAATCAAATTAGAATTTTTAATTTTGAGTCTTATAAATATATATTGAACCTATATGTAAATCTATACTTAATATCTATACTAAGTATAGATATAGATATAATATATAGTAATCTATACTAAGTATAGATATAGATATAATATATAAGTATAGATATAGATATAAATATAAATTATAAATATAGATATGCATATAATATATTATAATATAATATATAGTAAAGTATACTTTATATTATAATATATTATATTTATATCTATATTTATAATTTATAAATATAGATAAAGGTATAAAATCGTGTAACTTTTAGTATTTATAAGCAATAATTATAGCTAGGTATATTTTATAATATAAAGACTTTATATTATAAAATATAATTTAATAAATAAAATAAATCGGACTTTATATTATAAAATATACAATATAGGTTATATATATTAAATCTACATCTATACCTTATTTAAGTATAGATGTAGATTTAATATATATAACCTATATTGTGAGACTTAAAAATAAAAAGACTAATTTGATTTTTTTTAATACTATTTATTTATTACTTACTGTTTTACATAGACTATGTACTACAGTATAAAATATAAAAATCAATCAATCTAAGTCTCATGGCTTACTTTTGGTGTTTTTACGACATCTTACCGTTATCCGGGAGCCAACTCGGGCATTGTGTTGGCAAAGCTAAAGCGTATCGTCATAAACTTACCGAAGCTGGCATGCCTATTTAAAATCGTATTGGCAACGAGGTGTTTTATCGCTATTCGGCCGATGGCGGAAAGTCAACACAAATTAGCATGCCGGTCCTAGATCAGCTACCCGGCAGCGGTAAGCCGCATTAGGAATCACAAAGGGCCAGCACCGGCATTCCGGCGGCGGCTTTGCGCATCGCGGTCCGCTGAAAGCATGTTTGCTGGGTAGTATGTTATTACTATATACTTCTGGCTTTTTCTCTGTTTCAAGCCAGTTTAGATATAACTTTTGTTCACAAATTTTATTTGACGCTATGTTCATAGTTTCATAAGTTTAAACTGATAAATAGCACTTTTTTTTTTTTTTTTTTTTTTTTTTTTGTTCTTTTCTTGAATATTCAGTATAGTTATACAATAAGATAGTTGAGATAAAAATCGTTATACAATAAAAGAAAATATATGCAAAAAAGAAAGAACGCGGAGACTCGCAGAAGACCTTCAGGTCTTATCATCGAGAACCGCTCGTGAATATTAAGTATATTAAATTAACATGAAGTATAAAATCTAAACAATGTCGTATTAAAAATTAGAGAGAACGTAAATTTCGTAATAATATATAAATAAAATTGGAATAAAGATATTGTTGATACTCTTATATATAAATACAAAAATATTTTAAAAAGTACTGCTTTCACAAACACATAAGTTATGGATCAGATATAATATTTATATATTACCTTATGTAATAAACTTCATATTCATTTTTAAAAGAATTTAAAAATATAAAAAAATGTCTTCAAAAGACAAAACAATTTCTTTTAGTTTTTTCTTGAATGAAAGATAATTCTATTCATGGGAAAAATCAAAATTTTTTAAAACTATTTTGTTCCATAGAAAAGCTCCTCGATATGAAATACATGACTTTCCAAAATTAGTTAAAGATAAAGGTTGCTGAATTTGATTATCAATTCTTAAGTTATATTTATTTTCATCTTTTAAGGTATATAGATTATGAAAAAAAACTGGAGATTCGTTGGTTTTACACTTGAACGTAAAACAAAGTATATATTAACATAAAACATTGGTTTTACACTTGAACATAAAACAAAGTATATAAAAATATTTAGCTGATAAATATTAAGAATTTTCTTTTGAAATAATAATGGTTTGGCATGAGCAAATCGATCTTTATAATTGATAAGCCGAGCAACATGCTTCTGCTGACGATAAAGAGGTAGCAGTTTAGATTTATTGGTATTACCCCAAGCAATATTTGCATAATTTATATGGCAATGGATCAAAGAGAAATATAATTGTGTTAAACTGTATTTATTTAAAGCATTTCCAGCCTTGTACATTACTCCTATATTTCGAGCAACTTTGTTGCACAATAAAATTTATTGTTTTTGTTCATTTTAGATTAGTATAGCAAAAAATTATTCAAAAAAAGTTTTGTCAAACATAAACAATTTCTCAATTATGTCAAGTAACTTAAGAGCTGAAAATAGAAAAAAATAGTCGGAATGGGAGAAATGAGGCCAGACAAGAAGAAATTAATTGTCGCCAAAATGAAATGAATGAGGCTAAACGAGAAGAAAGTAATCTTCGCCAAAATGAAAGGAATGTAGTTAGACGTGAAGAACTTAATCGTCGCCAAAATAAAAGAAATCAGGCTAGACGTAAAGTAGTTAATCGTCGCCAAAATGAAAAGAATGAGGCTAGACGTGA
This sequence comes from Hydra vulgaris, assembly GCF_022113875.1. Lineage (NCBI taxonomy): Eukaryota > Metazoa > Cnidaria > Hydrozoa > Anthoathecata > Hydridae > Hydra > Hydra vulgaris. The sequence continues at coordinate 5,052,912 of NC_061166.1, forward strand.
AGAAGTTAATCGTCGCCAAATTGTCTTACCTCTACTTTCACCTTATCCAACGCTGATGGTTGGTTTAATGACAGGCAACCATAATGATTGTGCTTTGAATCAAAGTTTTTTTAAGCATATACGAAATTATATGCCTGTCTATCTTTTGCTTCATTCAAAGTAACGATAGATCCTCCGTCATATTGTGGTCCACCTTGTTTTCAAATTAGTGGGCAAATTATGCATCGTATTGATAATCTAAGACATCAGTAAGGTGATCCACCTGCTTATTGTCAATTATATGTTAATGATCCTAATACTACTTCAAAACTTTGAATGGAGTAAGATAATTGTTGCATACGTGAGTTAATGGAACTTTTGCAGACTATAATTAATCAGGAGAACCCATGTGCACTTGCATTTAAAAACATGGAAGAAGTTGAAGATGCAGAAATTCGTCAAGCTGCTATAGAAGGTCAACCAATTTTTGTCAAATGTCGTTGCTTAAGGGTTGTGATAGACGTCTATACAATCTTCTTTTACATGAGGAGGTTGCTATTGTGTTTGTACGAAATGATGGTGCTCCACCTCTATCTAGAGAAGTTGTTATTTATTCTCAACGTCAACCATTAAAAACAATTTCAAGTATGTCTGCAAATCTAAATCCAATGATATATCCAATATTTTTTCCAAGAGATGATGCAGGATTGCATGATCAACTAGAGCATAATTCTGACCGAGCAACACGTGTTAGAAATTATGTTACTTTGTCTCAGTACTACAACTATAGGTTTTCTATTAGACAAACGTTCAGTCCTATATTTTATGTTTAGAAGCTTTTTCAATTGTATGCTGTTGATGCATATGTCAAGATTGAAGGACAGCGCCTTGCTTTTATCAGAAATAACTAAAACAAACTTAGAAGTGAACAATACGATACATTACATAAGTATGTAAATAATGTTGCACATAATCTTAATGTAAGACCGCGTCGTGTTGTTATACTACCATCCTCATATGTTGGAATCCAAGAGCTTTAAAAAAAAATTTTGAAGATGCAATGGCAATTAAAAAGAAATTTGTCAAACCATATCTTTTTATTACTTTTACCTGTAATCCAAAATAGAGAGAAATTACAGAAAATTTAAATCCTGGTCAGAGCGCAACTGACTTAGTAGATTTAGTTGCCTATTCAAGATGAAACTTAAAGGCTTCGTAGGTAACATTTTTAAACATGGAGTCTTAGGCAAAGTTGTAAGTCATGTACAGATTATTGAGTCTCAAAAACGTGGTTTGCCACATGTACATATTTTTTTACACTTTGTAAATGATGATAAGCTAGAAACAGCAGATGATATTGATAGTTTAGTATCAGCTGAAATTCCAGATCAAACTGTTGATATTGAACTTTTTGAAATTGTAAAAACATGCATAATTCATGGACCATGTGGGATTTTAAATCCAAATTCTTCTTGCATGAAAAATAGAGCTTGCACATAAAAATTTCCTAAAGAGTTTAATCCTCGCACTGTTGCAATTTTCAATGGTTATCATTTTAGATAATGGCAGAGTAGTCATTATTAAAGGTAACCAAGTCGATGATTGATCGGTTGTACCCTATAACCCCTGGTTATCAAATAAATACGAAGCCCACATTAATGTTGAAGCATAATGCTGGTAATTAATGAAAATGTTGACCAAGTGTTGAAATTAAAACATATTTAAACTGTCACTTTGTTTCCGCACTAGAGTCTCTTTGGCGAGTATATGAGTATTCCATAACAGATATGTCACATACTATTATCCGCCTTCAAGTGCACCTTCTGATAATGAAACTGTATATTTTAACGTATGAAAAGAACAAGTTGCTATAGATCGTGCAGCACAGCGTGAGACTCATCTATCCGCTTGGTTTAAGTTAAGTGCTGAAAACAATGAAGCATGTCAGTATTCTTATGTTAAAATTCCTTATCACATTTTTTTTTTGTAAAAATTGCAAGTGGTTGTAAAACAAAAGTGATAAAGTGGTTGTTTAAATGTATAAAGTCAGTTCATTTTGCAAAATATTTTTTCTTAGATTATTACTTTTGCATGTAAAAAGTGAAAAGTCTTTTAAGGATTTACTGTTCATGGTAGGGGTAGGCGGGGCATCATAGTGAACGTTTTGAAAGCCCTGAGTTATTGCAAAACTATCAGCCGTGAAGCAATAATACTTTCTCAGTATGTTTATGTTATCAAAATTCTTCATTGCCTGCATGAATTTTCAGTTTGCAAATATAACAATTTGAAATAAATATTAAAATAAAAAGTTCATAAATTTGTTATCTGATAACGTGACCGGGGCAAGATAACTTATTATGCAAGTTTTTCTCCAATTTTATAAAATTTTAAAAACTACCAAAAATTCTAACTAAAGTAACACAAAATAAACACAAATCGCAAAAAACTACTTCTAAAGAAGTTAAACTTGAAGGACACCATCCATTATGAGAAACCGAAAGTGTGGAGTTAAGCGCAAAAAGTAAACTTATGCGTATAAAATTGCGCTGATAATATTTCAAAAAACCAATTGGTGTTTTAAAATACAAGATGCAAATACAGTTTCGTTTTCAACAAATTTTAAAATTTTTTGTTGAATTGTTATATGAAAACCCATCTTGCCCCATTCTCCATGTTGCCCCTCTTTCCCCTACTGTTTTTAATACATTTCGTGAAGCATGCTATCATTGAGGTTTATTGCAAGATGACATTGAGTGGAGAAATACAATAACTGAAGCTGTTGCAACTCGGATGCGTAAACAAATTAAACTCCTGTTTTCCATCATATTAACTTAATGTGAACCTGATGATCCTTTACACCTTTGGAATACATTTAAAAATTATATGATCTAGGATTAAATTCACCAAGCAAAGGTTCTCATTAACTGTATATATGAGGGTTCATATAGAAGAAGAGGAATTTTCTCAATGGATTTTAAAGCTTCGCAGTGGATTTTTGCATGTCAAGCCTGAAGATCCTTTTGCGAAGGTGTATTGAAATACCTGAACAGTGCTTTCTCAGTGATAATGATTCTATTGTGGAGAAGATTTTCAGTGGTGCAGAAGAAGCTGATTAAGCAAAACGTGCAATTTTAACGCCAACAATTGTTGATTCATTGGCAATAAATAAAGAAGTCTTTCATCGTTTACCCGGTGATGTGAAAACATATTTAAGTTCAGATAGCATTGAAACTGATGATCGTAATGAAATTAATAAATTTCCAGTCGAATTTTTAAATAATTTTACTCCATCAGGTATGCCTGTTCATTGCCTAAAATCAAAAATTGGTGCTGTTATAATGCTACTTAGAAATTTAGATCTCAAAGGTGAACTTTATAATGGAACCCGTTTAATGGTACGTGCACTACGCAACAATTACATTGACGGTGAGGTTTTAACAGGTGTATCAGTTGGTAACAGGGTATTTGTTCTTCGAATTCAATTACCTCCATTAGATGCAAATTTACTTTTTACACTTAAACGTTGTCAGTTTCCAGTTAAGTTAGCATACTCAAAAAATGTTTAAAAAAAGTTTTTTCCTAACCTGAATTTTTTTAGACATACCAAAGTTAAACTCTTCATCAGCTTCTAAATATATATAAAACAGCAAAAACCCTGCCTACACTACTGGTGTTATTGTTTGTCATCCTTTAATGTTGTTGTGATGTTTTGTGTTGATAGACAGCTTGGCTTACTTTCACGTTAGTGTCTATTGTTAAAAATGATTATTGGGTAGCTTCATTACTGAAACTTATTCCTAATCATTCACTAGAAGCCAAGAAATATTTTAAGATAAAATACCCAATTTTTTTGTGTCAGAAAGAGTTTTTATCTTTTGCATTTCTAATAAAACTGAATTTTTTTTAAAAAAAAGAGTATTTCCTGCCTTCCAATCAAATATTTGAGACTTTTACAAAAGTATTCTCACAAAGTAAGTGTCTAATATTTATTTAATATTACTAAATTTTGTTTCGTATTTTTCATTTTTCGAATGAATTAACATAAAACAAATAAATGTGCATACAGTGCTATCAATAATGATTTTATTTCATTTTTAGATAATGCTTTTATAATTAAATTAAAAGTCTTTCAAATCGTTAATCATTTTCTAAAGGCGAAGAAGAAGAATCATCAATCTTCATATCATAAAATAAAGCTATTTTAATAAAACGCAATTCAAATTGTTGTAAATAATATTTGAATAATTTTCACGTTGTTACCCTATTTTGCAGTTTTCTATTACTTTTTATTGAATTAAGCTTTAAATATAAACATACGAAAAGGGGCATATGTAACATTTTTTTTTTTTTTTCTAGCACATAATCTATTCTTAACTAAAAAATAATAGAGGGAGAAATATAGACAAGGTTAATGTAGAATAGAGTTTGTCCTTTTAAGTGAAAAACTATTTTATAATCTATCTATCTTCTATATAATAATGCCGAACTTAATAGTAGTGTTAGAAGAGCCGCAGCACTTTTTTTGTAAGAAAACGTCAATAAACATTATGCATTTAGTTAGGCGCTTCAACATGTTTTTAAAAAGCAAAATGAAAACAAAATAAATACCATAAGTAAGAGCTAAATAATAACTAATTAACTTTAACTTTATAAATTTTTTTTTTTTTTTTGCATGAGTTTTGACGCTTTAAGGGACTAACGTTTTTAAGAATCGCATTACCCTTTCCGTCTAATACTAAAGTAACAATAAACAAGACCGTTATTATTCAAAACTAAGAATATAATAATAATAAATATAGTAATTATTAACTATTGAAAATGGCTAGGACGCGACTATAAACCATGGTCCACGGCTTGTCTCAAAGTAGGAAGTACTTTAGTTTAGAATTTTTCTTTAAAAATAAATAAACGGGGTTAAATAAGCTATGTACGTATGCGGAAAAGGTGCGTGTGTTGAAGTTTTTTTTTGCTCTGAAAGCTAACTTTTTTTAATGAATTTTTTTCCATTACTTTTTTTAAACGAATTTTTTTCCTTATTTACTTCAATATTTTTACTAAAAAATATTGAAGTAAATAAGGAAAAAGTAAAGAAATGACTGGCGTGGAATAGATAAATTTAGAAGTATAAGAAAAGACCTGTATTTGCCGATACGGACAGCTAGATTAAGAAAATAAGGGGAAAAGTTTGTGTGGAATAGACTTACAAAGACCCGTATTTTTACAAGTTAATTCTACAAGTTAATAATACTTTTAGTTGAAGATGCTGTTGATTAAGTAATTCTAATTAATTTGAGGAAAAAAGGAATTATTGCATTTTCAAATTAACATTTTCAAACCTTTTTACATCGCTTTTGGCGTTGTGCAATACCACGCAATAATTGTAATTAAATTTATTTAAAGTTAAGTATTGTATTTAGTTTAATTTATATTTTTATGGAACCATTTTATTTATATGTTAAAAAGATAAAATTTTATATATATGTTCAAAAATATAAAGTGTTGCTTTTATATGTTAAAAAAATAAAATAATTCTTTTCTTGTAGTATGATATTTACCCAAAAATACAGTACTATAATTGCTAACTAAAATAAACTTATTAAACTCAAACATTAAAAAAAACACATAATGATGATCATGTGTTTTTCTGAAGTTTAAGTTTAAAAAGTTTAATGACGAGTTTTTAATAATTTAATAATTTTTATGAAAGGTGTTTAATGACTTTTGTTATGTTCGGATAATTATGGGTTTATAAGACTATTTTTGTATTCTTCTTGTCCCCGCCGTTTGTACATTTTATAAAAGAAAAGAAATGATTTGTGAAGCCAAATTTAGAAAAATAAAAATTTATAAAATTTAATAATTAATCACTTCATTTAAAAATGTCTTTACGTGATAAAAAAAAATCAACGGTGAAATTAAGTTTGGAAAGTAAGAAAAAAATAAATAAAATAAGAATTATTTGTATAATAAATTACTATTTTTTGAAAAATACAAATGATGTTGTAGACAAAAATTTGATTGTCAGACGATCTTATAAGTTTATTAAAAATATTATTATAAATCCCCTAAATAATTAGGAGGTTGCTCAAAATTTACATTTTCGTAGCTTTCGAACACTAAGAGATTATTGCATATCATTTAAAATGTTAAAAAAAAAGTATATTCAAGTGTTATAAACTCATCGCTCTCACACTGATGGCATAAAAAGGAAGTTAAAAGTTTACGGGTACATTGTTAACAGTCTCCTATTATCACAATACTTTTGAAAAGTTTGCATATACATAAATATATAAATGTTTGGAGTTTGCTCCTTGTTGTTACATAAAGTTAAATTTTAAACATGTGATTGGAATCTGGTTTTTTAAATATTATGATTGGAAATTTTTTTAACTTTTTTACTTTAAACTTTTGAAAATTTGATGAAAAAAATAGCAAAAGTTTAATGAAAAAAAAAGAACATGATGTTATTTCATCTGTATGATCAATTAACATTAAGACACTTTTCTTCACAATCGACCATTTAAATTTAAATTTGAAAGTGTGCTTTTAAATTTTAAATTTGAACCATCCTTAAATTTGAACCATCCTTTAAATTTGAACCATCCTAAAGTTTCTATATTAAGTAAATTAAAATACTCGGTTGTTTACGGTTGTTTACGGAAACGGTTGATTATAAGAAATTTTTAATGTTTGTTAAAGTTAATTACTTTTACTTTTACCTTTTAAACATTCATTTTTTGTTGTTGTTTTAAATTAATGTTGATGTTATTTACATTATAACATTTATTAATTCGTTTTTTTATCTTGCTTTGCATCAACAATAATATTTTTTTAAACTGGTTTTGCATAGACTAATTATTTTAAAGAAGATAAAATGTTATTAAAACAAGTGCTATCTAGAGCAAACTTGTAATAAGTTCATTCCAGGTAACAGTTCATTCCAGACAACAGTTCATTCTAGACAATCAAGAAGCGATTCACGATATAATGTTTTACATATGCTTTCTTTATTATTATTACATTATTTATTTTCAATGTTTAGTAAATTCTTTAACCTGTTGAAAATTAAAAACAATTTTTTGAAAACTATTTTGTAAACATATACAATTTAAATATAAAAAGTTCCATGTATATATATTTATTTATATATATATATATATATATATATAAATATATATATATATATATATATATATATATATATATATATATATATATATATATATATATATATATATATATATATATAATATATATATATATATATATATATATATATATATATATATATATATATATATATATATATATATATATATATATATATATATATATATATATATATATATATATATATACATAAGTGCAATAAATCCACACACAGTTTAATTTTTTTTTTCAACACGTATCATATTACTGTACTTGTGCATAGCATTATCGGTGTTAAGTGTGTTAACAGCAAATCAAAAATCAAATGTTATAGTATATATCTTATTTAGATCTGTTTTCATTTGTTCGCAAAAAAAACTGTATTGATAATAATTTTTCTGTTGATCCATATGAAATATAGTTACAAGCTGTAGGAGTCAATTCTTGATTGCACTCAGGGGTCCACCAATTACTGCAACTTTTGAACGTAATACCATTTGCGTTAAATAAATCTGGTTCCAATGCTATATTAAAAAAGAAATATATAGGTATATATAAATTTACACATTTTTTTTTTTTGTTTTAATATTGAATATATATATATATATATTTATATATATATATATATATATATATATATATATATATATATATATATATATATATATATATATATATATATATATATATATATATATATATATATATAATATATATATATATATATATATATATATATATACATATATATATATATATATATATATATATATATATATATATATATATATATATATATATATATATATATATAAATATATATATATATATATAATATATATATATATATATATATATATATATATATATATATATATATATATATATATATATATATATATGTATATATATATATATATATATATATATATATATATATATATATATATATATATATATATATATATATATATATATATATATATATATATATATATATATATATATATATATATATATATATATATATATATATATATATATATATATATATATATATATATATATATATATATATATATATATAAACGAAAACTTACATCCTCTTGAATCATAAGTATCGTAGCTAAACATGTAGTTGTTATTACTTGAATCAACATATACTTTATTATAGATTGTACTGAACGCAAGGTCTTTTCTTAGAAAATAATCAACCCTCATGTCTGTAAAAAAATTGCTTGTAATTTGGTTAATTTTTTTTAAACCAATCCATTGTTGATTTACCAAACCAAAACCATTTTCATAATCTTCGTAGCTTTTATTCCAAAAAATTGAATCCCAACCGGCAAAACGAGTCATCATTGGAAACCATACTCCTAGAAGATTTTAGACATTTTAAATTGATATTTTTCAATAAAAAATATGATTTTTTATTACATTGATAATACCTTAAAAAAATCCTAAGGCGTGTGTGAAAACTATTTAGAATACATGCATGATATAATATTTTTTTTATTGTTATGTAATATACGTAAAGTTATATTACAAATATTATTATAAAGTATAATGTTTAACTATTAAAAAAGAAGTTCTTCTGTTGTTCAAAACAAAGAGAACTGTTTTTAAGATGAAATTAAAGTGATTTTGGTTTAACTTGAAACCTACCCTACAAGCATTTGATTATATATATATATATATATATATATATATATATATATATATATATATATATATATATATATATATATATATATATATATATATATATATATATATATATATATATATGTATATATATATATATATGTACATATATATATATATATACATATATATATATATATATATATATATATATATATATATATATATATATATATATATATAATATATATATATATATATATATATATATATATATATATATATATATATATATATATATATATATATATATATATATATATATATATATATATATATATATATATATATATATATATATATATATATATATATATTTATATTTATATATATATATATGGCCTAGATGAAAGTTTCTTGTCAGAAAAAGTATATATTTATATATACATATTTTGACTTTTAAAAACTTATATAAAAAAAAGCAGGTAAAAGTGAGGTACTATTTTATCCTAATTATAAATGCATAAATTGCGAGTATTGAATGCGAGTTTATAGCTGTTTCAACTTAGAAAACAAATAAATAGCAGAATGTGAAACAGTAAAACGGTGCTCATGTTCTCCTATTTATTAACTTCAAATACATTTGCGTTGGATTTTTATTTTGTTTTTTTTATGATATTCCGAAACTAATAAAAAATATTTTAATATAAAATTTTATTTTGGTTGTCTTTTAATTTGTTAAGTTGATATCAATTTCAAAAGCAAAGTTTTTTTACTTTGTTTTTAATCTTACTTGCTTATTTTGGTTTTCTAAAACATGCTCTATGATTGACAGACTATTTTGCAACAAATATTATTTCTTTAGATAATATTGTTGGCAACAAAATTAGTTATGATGCAAGCGACTTCGATGGGACCTTTAGCGGCATATTCAATCAAGTAAAAAAAAAGTTTTGTTTTTCCTAAATTGTATTTATATAATAATATTGTCAACTTATTACTCTTTTTAATTTTTTGTAATGTTTTGTGTCAAAACTGGGATTTAGTCATTTATTACGTTGTTGGTCGCGCAATGGTATCGTTCCTTTAATTTTTTTCTTAAAGTCACGGTAGTGATTTCTGATTGGTTGATTTTTTTTCTTCTTTTTTTAATGAATGCATGCCCAAACCAAAACCCTTAATTGATGTATGTACACTCACTGTGCCTGTCTATAGATCAGTGGATGTATGCTTACTCACTGCGCCTCCCACACAGCAAGCTTACATTGGCCAAACGTAAGTTTTAACATTGGCAAGTTTATTTCGTTGGGCCAATATTTAGCTAATGCTTTTTTTCAGCGTATTATTTTCAATTCTGAAAATCAGTTTTTTGCAAATATCCTATATTGGACCAACATTTAGCTACCCAACATAAAAATGTCTTTTATTCGGCTTTTAAACATTAATGTTTAAAAGACGTTTAAAAGACATTTAAAACACATTTAGAACGTAACTTTTAAAAACAAATGCCCGTCCGGTAATGTTGTTTTTTCGGCGTAATATTGCAAATTGGTTTTTTGCAATTATCGTACTACGTTGGGCCAACATTTTGCCAATGTAGTTTAGGCTTAGTATTTTGCTATAAAAATCTGTTTTATTTTTGTGTAAGATCTTAAAGTTATTAATTTATTTATATTGCTGTATTGGCATTTCAATTGTTTGTTTTATTTAATAATCTTTATTAAATAAATAAAACATTTCAAATGTTCGATTTTTTTAATAAAGAAGACATTTTAAATGTCTTCTTTATTAAATAAATCAAACATTCGAAATGTCATACAGCATAACTTTTTTTTTTATAATTTATTTATAATAGTTTAGATTATATAGCTACTATAAGATATATTATTAAAGGTATCAATAATATATATGTGGCCTTGATAATGTTAGAATCTAATATTTTACATTTTGAATATGTCTCTTTTGTTTGATTTTTTTCGAGTTTGATTGTGAAACCCCATCTACTAACGTAGATGGGGTTTCACATTAAAACAGTGTGCAAAAAGTGATCTTACTAGAATTTATATTCTACTTATGTTGAGCTTTCTAATATTCCATCTGTGAGGTAGAGGGACATTATTCTTGGTTTTATTATTTTTTAATTTAATATCTCTGGATATTTTTCATATTTAGTTTGTGTAAAACAGTTAACAACTTTAAGCTTTAACAACATTAACTTTAGTTATAACTTAATTATTAATAATTTGATTAATAGAATTTTAAAGCATTGCAAGATTGAATTTAGCAGAAGGCTTAGCTTTTGCTCTGGAGACAAAAAAGGAAGACAGCGAAAATGACCAGCCAAAATAAAGAACAAAGAGACAAAATATTGTGTATATCTTGATGTAGATGATTTATCCTCAATATCTTTTAATAAAACTAAATATATTATCAAACTTTGGGATTTACCTGTGACTCCAAACTCTTTACAGAAGTTTAATGTTTACCCTTAAAAGTTCAATGTTTGAAGTTAAATGATCAAAATTTATTAAATGGTTTTATATAAAAATCTTTATGTCTGATGATTGAAAATCTTTTTTCATAACTTTAACTTTTACAATTTAAAAGACTTTTTCATACATTATGGTCAAAATGTCAGAGTGTTAATTAACATTTTATTGTATAATAATAAAAATATCAAAGCTTATACCACAGGCTTGGTTTCGAATACTGACCACGGAAATTATTTGAGTTGCGAAAAACTAGCCAGGTTTTTTAGTCGTTTTGAGAACAATTAAGTTTATAAACGCAACAAAAATTTGTTGTTGGATTTCAAAGTTGGTGTCACCAATTTTAAAATCAACTGTTGAAAAAAAACGACAGAGTGTTCATATTAGTTTAAAGTTTTAATAGTTGCTGGTAGTTCATTATTATTCATTATATAAACGTTTATTTAAATTTATCTAATAGACAATGATAAAACAATATTTTTATAGATGATATTATTTTTAAAAATTTTTATTTATAAAACTCAGAACTAAAATATGTAAAAAAAAATATTTACAAACATTGGACAAGGTCCGTACTGTACCTTGAAAATCTGGAGAAGTTGTTAATATTGGCTAAAATCGTGGAAAACCTGGAGAAGTCAGGGAATAATTTCTTCAGATAGTCATGAAAAAATCAGTAATTCTAGTTAAGAAGCTACTCGTTTCACAATTAAATGCTGTCTTTTAAAAACGTGATAAGTCACACTTTTTTCAAAAGTGAGGTTATTTAAAAAGCTTATTTTTCTTTTAGAAAAGATAAAATTATAATTTTTTACAGGAAAAATATTTTTCATTCTCTTTTAAAAATTTAATTTTGTGACTTGTCACATTTTCAAAATACTAAAATAATCTATGTTTTTTTTGGGTGCAATCCATTTATTTTCTCTAAAACCTATATATTTTTTTAGTGTATATATATATTTTCAATTCTGCAAATTGGTTTTTTGCAAATATCGTACTATATTGGGCCAACATTTAATCAATGCTTTTTTTTCGCGTAATATTGCAATTCTACAAATCGGTTTTTTGCAAATATCGTACTACGTTGGGCCAACATTTGGCCAATTTAGTTTGGGCTTAATATTTTGCTGTTCTTACATTTATAGCATAGCCAATATTCGGCAAACGTAGTTGCGGATTAGTATATACTTTAAAATTTGTTGCAAAACATTTTAAAAAATGGTATTGTTTGATAGATTAAAAAAAAGTTTTAATATTATCTTTCCATTTTTTTAAGTTATAAAAATAAAAAAAGGTGTATTTATTATTCTTTCAAGAATCTTAAAAGGTTTTTTTTTTTTTTTTTTTTTTTTTTTTTTTTTTTTGTCTTTTATCAAAGCTTTACAAATACGTGATCATAAATAAAAACTAGTTCGTTTACATTGTATAAAAAAAATACCGTACATATAATAAGAAAACTTTTTTTAATACAAATAATAATATATATAAAAAAGTAACACTGTTAAAAGACGCGGGAAACTTGCAGAAGACCATTTTGGTCTTGTCATCAAGAAACCGCTTTTAGTTGCGATATTTTGTATACTTAATTTATTAAGAAATTTCAGTTTGTCAAAGTCTCATGGTGGCATAAGAGTCACACATAAAAAGCTACTAGATAATCAAAAACAAAAAACGGAAAAGAGCTGTATTTGATACACATAAATATATAGTTACATGGTTTGTTATACTTAGTATATTGACATGTACGAAATATAAACAAAATCTAACATTTACTTTGCTTTAAAGTGGATTTTTTAGGGGTTTTTAGTTATTTGTTTTAATATACGTTTGTAAAATTGTTTAAGTTTAGAACAAGTTTTTTTAAAAGTGTTTTCAGAGAATTATGGTTAAGTAGTTATGTAATTATAGTATTTTTAGCTATTAGTTTGTTGTAGAGGTAAGGGCCGCGATACGAGATGGAGAAACGTGATAGTTTTGTTTTTTTTATAGTTTAGGTTCTTTATAAGAAATAAATTTCAAGAGATTCTTGTGACTTAATGTTTTGTTTTTTTATATAATGAAATATTTGTTAACATTTAATTGTAATGCTTAAAACACTTTTTACTACAATCTAAATTATTAATGTAACAATAAAGACAATAATCAAATTATTTTTGTATAAGATCTTAAAGTTATTTTTTTTCTTTTTATTGCTGTATTGGCATTTCAAATGTTTGATTTATTTAATAATCTTTATTAAATAAATGAAACATTTCAAATTTTTGATTTATTTAACAAAAAAGACATTTTAAATGTCTTCTTTATTATGTAAATCAAACATTTGAAATGTCACACATGTTTTTTTTTTCATAATTTGTTCATAATAGTTTAGATTGTATAGCTATTATAAAATATATTATTAAAGGTATCAATAATACATATGTGGCATTGAAGTTATTAGAAGCTGATATTTTACATTTTAAGTATGACTCTTTTGTTTGATTTTTTCTGTGTTTGATTGTGAAAGCTCATCTACCAATATATTAAAACTGTACAAAAAATGATGTTACAAGAATTTATATTCTACTTATGTAGAGCTTTCTAATATTGCCAGACAATTTATTTTAAGACCAATGACTAGTTTATAATAATTAATTGAATTATGAGATTAAATCAATAAATAATCATTAAAACGGTAAAGCTACAGTTACGCAGCCTAAAATAATTATATTTTTGCGCTTGTTGTGCCAGGTGGTTTTGCTACATCAACTACCTTATAGTCTGCTGCTACAAGGAAGTGCTGCTACATCGAAAAAGACTTTGGCATGGGCTATTAATCTTTTTTCACTTAATTATTTCAATTATATTCCTATTGTTTGTAAAGCCTCTTCTGATAAGCGGAAAAATAAAATTATTTTAGGCCGCGTAACTGTAGGATTACCATTAAAAACAATTAAGATAAAAAAACTCAATTTAAATCATTATTTTTCTTTGTCTGATTTAAGTCATGATTTAAATCGAAACAACCCTTTATATATTCCATCTTTCTGAGGCAGAGGGATATAATTATTGGTTTTATTTTTTAATTTAATATCTCTGGATATTTTATATATTTAGTGAGCGTGCAACAGTTAACAATTTTAATCTAATACATTAACTTTAGTTATAACTTGATTATTAATGATTTGATTTATAGATTTTTAAAGCAATACAAGATTAAACTTAGCAGAAGGCTAAACTTCTGCTCTGGAGAAAAAAAAGGAGGACTGCGAAAATGCCAAAGAGACAAAGAATTGTTTATATCTTGGTGTAGATGATTTATCCTCAATTTCTTATAATAAAACAAAAAATATTATTAAACTTTGGGATTTACCTGTAACTCGAAACTCTTAACAGAAGTTCAATGTTTGCTCTGAGAAATTAAATGAACAAAATTTATTAAATAGTAAGTTTTTATATAAAAGTCTTTATTTCTGATGATTGAAAATCTTTATTCATAGCTTTAACTTTTACAATTTTAAAGACTTTTTTATATATTACGGTCAAAAGGTCAGAGTGTTAATTAACATTTTATTGTGTAATAATCAACATGTCAAAGCTTACACCACAGGCTTAGTAAGGATGCAGGAGCGATCGTTCTCGAATACTGACCACAGTAATATATTTAGTTGTGAAAAACTGGCCAAGTTTTTTAGTTGTTTTGAGAACATTTAAGTTTATGAACGTAACAAAAATTTCTTGTTGGATTCTGAAATCAAATGTTGAAAAAAAAAAACAGTATATGTATTAAATCAGTATTCATTTCAGTTTATAGTTTTAACAGTTGCTGATGATTCATTATTATTCATTATATAAACGTTTATTTAAATTTATCTAATAGACGAAGGTAATACAATATTTTTATAGATGATATTATTTTTAAAAATAGTGTTTTTAAAATTCAGAACTAAAATATGTAAAAAAATTATTTACAAACATTGGTCAAGGTCCGTACTCTACCTTGAAAATCTGGAGAAGTTGTTAATATTGGCTAAAGTCGTGGTTAACCTGGAAAAATCAGGAAATTATTTCTTTCTTTAGATAGTCATGGAAATATCAGTAATTCTAGTTTAGAAGTTAATCGTTTCACAAATGAACGCTGTATTTTGAAAACGTGATGAGTCACACTTTTTTTAAAAGTGAGGTTATTTGAAAAGAATATTTTCAAAAAAAATATTATTTTCAAATAACCTCACTTAAAATAAAAGAATATTAAGATAAAATAAAGATTTTTTTAGATAGAATAAAGATTGTTTTAGATAAAATTAATTAAAAAAATTGAAAAATTTAAAAATTTTTTAAGAGAAAAGAAACAATATTTAGATAAAATAAAAATAACATTTTTTACAGGAGAAATACTTTTTACTCCCTTGTAAAATTTTAATTTTGTTATTTGTCACATTTTCAAAATACAACGCTTGATTAAGCTATTATGTTTTTCGGTGCTACCCATTTATTTTTTTCTGAAACTTATGCTTTTCTTAGTGTTCATTCTTATTCGTCATTAATGTACAACTTGGTAAACTACAAAACACATCAAATTCAGTTATAAAAATTTGAGTAACAAAGGTATGTTAATTATTGTATTGACTGAAAGTGTGTCATTGCAATGAAGAATTCAAGTACTCTGGAAGAAAAGAAAATACGTAAGTAAATGGTAAATATTTTTTTATAATTTTTTAATGCATTTTGTATGATATCTTAGTACAATTTATATATTTTAAATAAAATACTCTTTAAAGATTTTTTGTAAATTACATTTTGTATTAATTTAAGTCTAAACAAAAGTTACTTTAATTATTGCCAGTTTGTGCATTTTTGCAGGTCAATTATTTGGCACAAATCGGAGTTAAAGACAAAGGAGATATGTATATTTAAAAATGTATATTTTATTTGCTAAGAATTGTTTTTTAAAATGGCCTAGTTTTAAAATTAAAATGCAGGAAGAGGACAAAAATATGGAATAGAAAAAATGTTGATTGCATATGCTGCTAATGGAAAGTGGTTTAGAAAAGTTTATTTTTTTAGTTTCAACTTTGCATTACAAAATTACTTTCAATTTGTTATGTTTCTTTGATGCATAATTAAACAAACAACTTTTTTTTTTTTTTTGCAGAAACTGTGAAGTCAAATAAGCATGGCTTATGCAGACATGTGATAGAGAAAGAGGAAGAAAAAACAATAATCGTTGGCACCAAATATCATAAGCTAAACACTATTCAATAACAAGTTGCTCAGCCAATATCGAAACTACTCTATAAATTTTATAGTGAATTTTTTTATTTAAAACTCAATGTGTCAGTTTTCGGTTAAAGTTTGGTGTTTGCAATATGTATATTTAATGAAAAAATTATGTTAAATAAATAAATTTTATACTTGTATCATACATTCTTTTTTTTCTCGATAAATGCGGTAGTGGTGGAGTGGTAGAGCGCTCGCTTCATAAACGAGTGGTTCCGAGTTTGATCCCCACCACGTCCCTGGTAGTACCGCGCTCAACTTGTTTCTCTGCGCAGCGGCCTTGTTCTTCAAGGTTCGTGTTTCGGAGTTATAGAGTTGAGAGAGGGTTATAGCCACAAAATAAGTAACCTCCTCGTCTGCAGTGGCCTTCTCGGCCTTGAGGAAGTGAAGTATAATAAAAAAAAAAAAAAAAAAAATGTCAATGTAGCAATGCAAATCATCTTATTTGTAACAACGATCTAGTGTTGCATAAAACGTTAGAGCGTTATATAATATACGATATTGGGCCGATGTTGTATACAACGTTAGGCCAATTTTGTATAAAACGTTGGGTCAATGTTGTATACAACGTTGGGCCAATGTTGTATACAACGTTGACCTAACGTTATATACATCGTTGGGCCAATGTTGGGTAAACGTTGTATACAACATTGGACCAATGTTGTACACAACATTAGTCCAATACCTAACCAATGATCAAACCTGCATTGGTCCAACATCGAATTTCAACGTTGGGCCAATGCATCATCATCCATTGGCCCAACGTTGGTCCAATGTAAGCTTGCTGTCTGGGATATCGTTTTTACAAGAATAGTTTTTTAAAATAGCCTAGCTGTAAAATTAAACTATGCCGGGAGAGGACAAAAAATTGAAATAGGAAAAATGTTGATTGCATATGTTGCTATTGGTAAGTGGTTTAAAAAAGTTTATTTTTTCAGTTTCATTTTTGCATTACAGAATAACTTTCAATTTGTTATGTTTCTTTGGTGAGTAATTAAACAAACAACAATTTTTTTTGTAGAAACTGTGAAGTCAAATAAGCATGGCTTATGCAGACATGTGATAAAGATAGCGGAAGAAAAAGTAATAATCGTGAGCTTCAAATATCATAAGCTAAACACAATTCAATAACAAGTTGCTCAGCCAATATCAAAACTACTCTATAAATTTTAGTAAATTTTTTTATTTAAAACTCAATGTGTCAATTTTTGGTATATCTTTGGTGTTTGCAATATGTATATTTAACCGAGAATTTATGTTTAATAAATAAATTTTTATACTTGTATGATACACTTTTTTTTTCTCTATAATTTTCAATGTAGCAATGCAAATCATCTTATTTGTAATAACGATTTAATGTTGCATAAAGCTTTCGGCCAATATAAAAATAATAATTGTATAACATACGATATTGGACCAATTTTGTATACAGCGTTGGGCCAATGTTGTATAAAACGTTAGGCCAATGTTGTTTACAATATTGGCCTAACGTTATATACAACATTGTGCCAATGTTGGGTAAACGTTGTGTACAACATTGGGCCAATGTTGTACGCAACATTGGGCCAATACCTAAACAATGATCAATACTGCATTGGGCCAACATCGACTATCAACGTTGAGCCAATGCATCATCATGCATTAGCCCAACATTGGTTCAATGTAAGCTTGCTGTCTGGGATATATATATATATATATATATATATATATATATATATATATATATATATATATATATATATATATATATATATATATATATATATATATATAATATATATATATATATATATATATATATATATATATATATATATATATATATATATACATATATATATATATATATATATATATATATATATATATATATATATATATATATATATATATATATATATATATATATATATATATATATATATATATATATATATATATATATATATATATATATATATATATATATATATATATATATATATCCCAGACAGCAAGCTTACATCGGACCAATGTTGGGCCAATGCATGGTGATGCATTGGCCCAACGTTGAAAGTCGATGTTGGCCCAATGAATGTTTGATCATTGGTTATGTATTGGCCCAATTTTGTGTACAACATTGGCCCAATGTTGTATACAAAGTTCACCAAACATTGGCCCAACGTTGTAAATAACGTTAAGCCAATGTTGTATACAACATTGGCCCAACGTTGTATATAACATTGGCCCAAAGTTGTATACAACATTGACCCAACGTTGTATACGACATTGGCCTAACGTTGTATACAACATTGGCCCGATATCGTATGTTATATATCATCCTAACGTTTTATGCAACATAATATCGTTGTTACAAACAAGATGATTTGTATCGCTACATTGAAAATTTATAGAGAAAAAAAAGAATATATGATACAGGTATAAAAATTTATTTATTTAACATAATTTTTCGGTTAAATATACATATTACAAAAACCAAACTTACACCGAAAACTGACACATTGAGTTTTAAAATAAAAAAATTCACTATAAAATTTATAGAGTAGTTTCGATATTGGCTGAGCAACTTGTTATTGAATAGTGTTTAGGTTATGATACTTGGTGCACACGATTATTATTTTTACTTGCTCTTTCTCTATCCCATGTCTGCATAAGCCATACTTATTTGACTTTACAATTTCTACAAAAAAAATTAGTTGTTTGTTTAATTATGCATCAAAGAAACATAACAAATTGGAAGTAATTCTTTAATACAAAGTTGAAACTGAAAAAATAAACTTTGCTAAACCACTTACTAATAGCAGCATATGCAATCAACATTTTTTCTATTCCAGTTTTTTGTCTTCTTCCTGCATAGTTTAATTTTACAATTAGGCCATTTTAAAAAGCAATTCTTAACAAATAAAATATACAATCTCCTTTGTCTTTAACTCCGATTTGTGCAAAATAATTGACATGCAAAAATACACAACCTGACAATAATTAAAGTAACTTTGCTTTAGACTTAAATTAATATAAAATGTCATTTACAAAAATCTTTAAAGAATATTTTCTTTAAAATATATAAATTGAACTAAGATATCATACAAATCACATTAAAAAATTATAAAAAAATATTTACCATATACTTACGATTTTCTTTTCTTCCAGAGTACTTGAATTCCTCACTGCTTTTAATAGCAATGACTTTCTTTCAGGCAATACAATAATTAGTATACCTTTGTTACTCAATTTTTTTTAACTGAATTTGATGTGTTTTGTAGTTTACTAAGTTGTACTTTAATGACGACTAAGAATGAACACTAAGAAAAACATAAGTTTCAGAAAAAATAAATGGGTAGCACCAAAAAAAACATAATAGCTTAACTGAGCGTTGTATTTTGAAATTGTGACAAGGCACAAAATTAAAATTTTACATTAGAGTAAAAAATATTTCTCCTGTAAAAAATTTTATTTTTATTTTATTTAAAAACTGTTCCTTTTCTCTAACAAAATCTTGACTTTATCTTAACAAATCTTTATTTTATCTAAAAAAATCATTATTTTATCTAAAAAATCTTTGTTTTATCTTAATATTCTTTTAATTGAAGTGAGATTTTTTGAAAAGAATATTTTTTTGAAAATATGCTTTTTAAATAACCTTACTTTTAAAAAAAGTGTGACTCATCACGTTTTCAAAATACAGCGTTCATTTGTGAAACGAGTAACTTCTTAACTAGAATTACTGATTTTTCCATGACTATCTACAGAAAAAAATAACTTTCTGACTTTTCCAGGTTTTCCACGACTTTAGCCTATATTAACAAATTTTCTAGATTTTCAAGATACAGTACGGACCTTGTCCAATGTTTGTAAATAATTTTTTTTAAATATTTTAGTTCTGAATTTTAATAACACTATTTTTAAAAATAGTATCATCTATAAAATTATTGTATTACCTTCGTCTATTAGATAAATTTAAATAAATGTTTATATAATGAATAATAATGAATCACCAGCAACTGTTAAAACTTTAAACTGATATGAATACTGATATAAATAAAAATACTGTTGTTTTTTTCAACATTTGATTTCAAATGGTTTTCAATGTTGGTGACACCAACTTTGAAATCCAAAAAAAATTTTTTGTTACGTTCATAAACATAAATGTTCTCATAACAACTAAAAAACCTGGCCAGTGTTTTGCAACTAAATATGTTTTCTGTGGTCAGTATTCGAGAGCGATCGCTCCAGCTTCCTGACCAAGCCTGTAGTGTAAGCTTTGATATTTTGATTATTACATACTAAAATGTTAATTAACACTCTGACTTTTTTACCGTACTATATGAAAAAGTTTTTAAAATTGTAAAAGTTAAAGCTATGAATAAAGATTTTCAATCATTAGACACTTACTATGTAATAAGTTTGTTCATTCAACTTCTCAGAGAAAACATTAAACTTCTGTAAAGGTTTTGGAGTTACAGTTAAATCCCAAAGTTCAATAATTTTTTTTGTTTTATTATAAGAAAATGAGGATAAATCATCTACACCAACATATACACAATTTCTTCAATTTTTATTTTTATAAAAGATTATTAACTAAAACAAGAAGATATTTAAATAATCTTCTTTATTAAGTAAATCGAATATTTGAAATGTTTTTTTTATTTTAAATAATAATAATAATTAACTTTATAAAATAATAATAAAATTTAAAAAATTAAATTTAATAAAGATTATTAACTAAAACAAACATTTGAAATGCCAATACAGCAATAAAAATAAAAATACAACTTTAAGATCTTACACAAAAATAATTTGATTATTGCCTTTATTATTACATTAATAATTTAGATTGTAGTAAAAAATGTTTTAAGGATATTATTTAAATGTTCACAAATATTTCAATAAAAAAACAAGACATTAAGTCACGAGAATCTCTTGAAGTTTACTTCTTATAAAAAACCTTTTAAGATTCTTAGAAGATTAATAAATATACATTTTTTTTTATTTTTATAATTTAAATAACTGGAAAGATATATAAAAGTATTAAAACCTTTTTTTATTCTGTCAAACGATACCAATTTTAAAAAATGTTTCGAAACAATTTAAAAGTACAAACTAATCCGAAACTAGATTGGCCAAATACTGGCTACGTTATAAATATAAAAACAGATTTTTATGGCAAAATATTAAGCTTAAACTACATTGGCCAAATATTGGCCCAACGTTGTACGATAAATGCAAAAAACCTATTTGTAGAATTGCAATTATACGCCGAAAAAAAAACATCGGCTAAATATTAGCCCAATATAGTACGATATTTGCAAAAAACAGATTTGCAGAATTGAAAAAAATACGCCAAAAAAAAAACATTGGCTAAATGTTGGCCCAACGGAATAAACTTGCCAATTTTAAAACTTACATTGAGCCAATATAAGCTTGCTGTCTAGGTAAGTCGATATATGTACACTCACTGTGCCTATTCCTAATTGCAATTCTGTTAAACTTTCTATACATAACACTTTCAAGACTAATCAATCATATTCGCAGCCGTGACTTTAAATAAACCAATCAAAATTTAATACCGTGACTCAAAGGCAAAAAATTAAAGAAGCGGTATCGTTGCGCTAGACACAACGTATTTATTAAGATACCTTATTTATTAATATCCTAATAAAGGTTGACACTCGTGTTTAATCCCAAAAATGCGTGTTTAGTAAATTTAGGCTTTGTGGGGAAAAAAAGACTACATTTTCTATAATTTAACTTTGTTCAGTTTATTTTCATACCGAATTTCTAGCAACAATAAAAAATGGAATCTTGACACTCCATTTTTTATTGTTGCTAGAAACGAAGTCGGTATGAGAATAAGCTGAATAATAATAAATGCTGAACAAAAAAAGACAAAATTTAAATGTCCGTAAGACATCCATTTGGAACATCGACTGCACGTTCGCACACGTTCTTTTGAAAGCTTTAACGAAATATTTTGGACGTCCTAGAATGTACTACGGACTTTTGTGTGCCCATTGGGTTTTTTATTTTGTTGGCATAAAATACAAATACTGAAAACTTCAATTTTTTTCAGTTTAACATACTTCAATATTATGTATTTTATGTTTTTCCGTTGTATTGAAATTAAAGCGTTTTTTCTTCATCGAGCGACAGAGTAAGAGTTATTGAAAAAGCTGAGCAAATCGGGAAGTGGGTGACTCTGATCGAAACTTTAGGTTGCAATTTCAAAAAAGCTTACAATTAGTTTTGCAGCAGAAATTTAAACTTTTTTGGAAGGTATGGTTTAAAACAAAAAAAACAAAAATGACTGGTAACTAAATAAAAGTAACGCAAAAATGGAATAAAAGTGATTGCCAAACATCATTGGAGGTCATTAAAAAAATATATAAAGACAATTTAAGTTCAAATTTGCATCAACGCAACAACAGTTTCCAATTAAAGTTGTTTGGAGGCAAATTACTTTTAATAAAAAAAAAGTCAACAAGGAGTGTTTTACAATGAGCAGTAATAAAAAATACAAAAGAAAAAGAATTGATTATGTCAGGAACATCAACAATTTATCACAAATGGTCAGCAGATAATTTAATTAAATAAAAAAAAAATTATTCTTTTTGCAGAAAAATATAAGGACGTGCTAGACAAGGAAGAAAATCATAAATTAAACTACCTGCTTCAAAATGTGCACAAATACAATTGATTGCAGCTATATCAATAACACATGTTATCATTATAGAAACTCACAGAAGATCATATAAAGCAAACTCTTCTAACAAGTGGAATTTCGCAAAGTTTTACCAGTTAGTTACATCCGGTAATAGTTTATCAGATTACGTTGGTGTAAAAGAAAATGTTCCATGCGACGCACGTTAAATCCGATAGAAAAAATCTGTTCTTACAAGCAAAATTACAAGTAACGTTAAAAATACGATTAACATTCTATCTGTATTCGATTCTGGGATTGTGCAACAATAAACGCAGTTTATGAAAAGAATGGTTAATGCGGCAAAAAGAAAATATAGGAAGGTGATTACGCACGTGCTGTTCTGTATAACACAACGTTTAACGCAAAGACTTTATATGGAAGACGTCCGAGTTAGTCTAAATTGAGTATTGGAATGACATTTAACCTTTTGAAGCCCATCAAATATACACATATACATATATATATATATATATATATATATATATATATATATATATATATATATATATATATATATATATATATATATATATATATATATATATATATATATATATATATATATACATATAAATATATATATATATATATATATATATATATAT
>NC_061166.1:5079236-5086736 GCF_022113875.1 Hydra vulgaris
AAAATACACTAAGCCAGTTTTTCTTTAAAAAACTGAATCAAAGAAAAATGTTACCAAGCGGGTAATATCAAAAAACATAGCAGTAGTTAGTAATTGGGAGGGGAAATATGCCTTTGACAATAGCAAGCTTTGTCAAATTATAAATAGTGCGTTGTTTTAAAATGTCATTATTTCATTTTGCTATTGATGTTTTTTTTAATAATATATTTTTTTTAAATATTTACTTATAATTTTCATCGTTTGTGTGCATAATACATATTTATTTTATTTAGATGCTGTTCGGCGTAATCCTACAACATGTAGGATTTGATTTGATTAATGATTTAATACTTTACCGGAAACTGTTTTTACTTCAAAAACTGTCAATCAATTTAAGAATAGATTAGATGAGTATAACGCCAAATCAAAGAAATTTTAACTAAATATATTTAATATATATTTGGATTAATGCTGTCAAAGTGTGATAAACCACACTCGCTGGATTCGTCCAGTTAAAGTTTAACTACTAACTAACTATGTCGCGGTACGGATGCAAGGTTGCTTGTGCCATTAAAGCTTGGCTTTGATTCGCGAAATTCGTATGAAGGGAGGAGAAGAAACATCATTTTAATGATTTTAGTTATATAGTTTTATATATAGTTTATGATTTGTTTGTATGTGTGTAATAGTTTAAATTATTTTGTAACGAATAAACATTTAACTAGAAACTAACATTTATTAACTTTAATACTTTTATGTAACTTTAAATACTTTTGCATTTTCAACTTTCATAATAACGTTAGTTCAATGAGTATCAAATCACCCCAGTCGTCACACAACGCGTTGCTAACATTGTTGGAAACAATGCTTGAACTCTTAGGCCAACGTTAATAAAATGCACAAATTTGAATACAATATAAAACTAACAGTGTGCCTACGCAAATATTTTAGTTTTTTTTTTTACGAAGGGGCTTGATGATATGACATTTTGTCTTCTACTTGCCCCAGTCAGCATTTGTATTTGCATTTGTATAAATTTTTTTAAATGTAAGGTTAACAAAAATAAAATAAAAAAATTATATTTTACGTTACTTAATTAAAACATTAATGTTAAAAATTGCATTTTTGTTTCCTAATAAAAACTTTTACGTTATCAATTACAATTTTTGAAAATGTGTTGTTCTTTTTATGATTTTATCATTTAAATTAGGCAAAAATTCATTTAAATTAGGCAAAAATTAACTTTAAAACTGATGGTTAGACTATTCTCTTGAAGCGTTTTTATCATCTTGCAGCAGATCATACTGAAAGTTTTATGAAAGCATTAGTAGGATTTATCCTAACATTTTTTTAACACAATCTTTCGTGTTTTGTTGTAAAGTTTTGTCACTAACTGTATTATTTTATGGAAAAGCCTAAATGCATCATTGTGATGTCTAAAACCTTTTACAGCAAACCACATACGACAGTGTAACTGGATAATGTACTTTGTGATGCAGTTCATATCATGTATATGTATCTTAGTCCTTTTATGAATCAAAATTATTTTTGGAAGAATTTTAATCCAACGTGGATTGTAAAAAAACGCGTATTTCGAACGACATTTTTTCCTCTGACTTTATCATTGACAACGGTGTTAGTCCACCATTAGATTTTCCATGCAATCAAAACTCTTTAAGTAACGTATTATTTCCATATGATTCTGTTGCTTCATTGCTACAAAAACTCTAGCAAAATTATCCAAATTTACGGACGGTTACCCTCCAATATTTTTAAAATCAATTGTGACTAACATTACCTTTCCTCTTTCTATTTTGTTAAAAATGTCAATGACCACTAATACTATACCTAAAATTTAGAAATCAGCAACAACTTGTCCAAATTTTTAGAAAATCAACCCTTTTCTACCAACCAACTACAGACATATTTCAATGACTATTTTAAAATTGTTTTCAATGAATTTTTTTTTATATATAAATTATCATTATTGTCGTATATTAAAATTTACAATAAAACAAATCTTGTAAATAAATAAGAGCTGGAACAAGTAGAAGACATGTACTGCATTATCATCGAGCCCTATTTACATTAAAGAACCGTCAGCTTATATATAAATATTAAAACTTGCAATAATAAACTGTATAATAAAAATAAAATAGTGAAAATGAAAAACATATAAAAATCAAAATTAGTAACATGTGTTGATATATAACGCAATATGTTAAAGATTAACAAAAATTTAAAAGTATTAAAGTCTTTCGAAAAAAAGTTAATTTAAATTAAAATTGCAAAAAAAGAGTAGTATCACTAACTATTATTGATAACTTATATTACTTATATATTTATTTAAAAAAAGATAATTTTTTAAATGTTTCCATAGAAACGGTCCACGGTATTGAATTTGGTAAGAACTTAGTTATAATTTAGTTTTTGGAACAACAAAGTTATTAATTAAAAGTTTAGTAGGATACTTTTGCGAGATTTCACTAAAGTAAGATTGAAATACAATAGGAGAGAGTCCGTGTTTTGTTTGAAACATGAATTGTAGAACTTAGTATATATTAAGTTTATAGACACTTAAGGGTGCCTTAAGTGTTTATAAACTTAATATACCAAGCTTCCTTAAATGAGGTTTGCAATAAATAGTTCTGTGCGCATCGAATACAATCCTGCTGCGTGTTTTTGCATACGATGAAGTTTTTTTAATTTACCATAGTTAGTACTACCCCATACGATACTACAGTAAGAGATAACACTATAAAAAAAATAAAAAGTATTTATTTTTTAAATAGACATTGTTAAGAAATGGTTTAGTTTTATATAATATAGAAATATTTTTAGAGACTTAATTTTTTGTACGTTTTATATGAGGCTTCCATGATATATTTTTGTCTTCCATGATATATTTTGTCTACTATTACTCCTAGAAAGTTAACAATTGTTTTCTTTTTAATAAATATTTTATTGATTACGAGGTATTTTTAAAGGAACATTGTTACTTTTACAAGATTAGGAGAACAAAATAAATTTAGTTTTTTTCTAGATTTAACGAAAGTCTATTACTTGTAAACCAATCGTTTATTTTAAATAGTTCTTTATTACATATATTAATTAGAACTTTTATGTCTTTTTTGGAATAAAAATGATTGGAGTGGTCTGCAAACAATATAACATTTAAAATATTTGATGCTAAGTTTAAATCATTTATATACAATAAAAATAGTGGTTTAAGCTTGAACCTCAGGGCACACCACATGTAATGTGTTCTTCTTTTTCATTTTTTCTGTAAATAATATATATTGACTGTTTTCTAGGAAATCTTTAAACCAAAATAAGTTTTTGTTTTTAAATTCATCGAATTCTAGTTTTTTTTTTATAAGTGTCTTATGGTTAGCAGTGTCAAAAGCTTTTGACAGGTTAATAAAAACTCCTAAAGTAATGAATATCATTATTAAATGCGTATGATAACTGGTTAATAAATAACATTAGTTTTTCCCAACAATTTGCATAATAAATTTTTTGAATACGCATTTAATAATGAATATCATTATTAAATGCGTATGATAACTGGTTAATAAATAACATTAGTTTTTCCCAACAATTTGCATAATAAATTTTTTTCGAGAGTTTTTGTTTTTGTATTTTATTTTACTTTTATATGTTTTATGCCGTTTTTCATAAAATTTTTAATTTTTCTTTAATAATTTTTTTAATTTCCTTGGTTATCCAGAGGTTTAAAAGAGACTTGTTTTTTTGACAAAAAATGCTATGCCATGCTGTTAACAGAATTGCAATAAAAAATAGTTCATATTCATGATTAACTTCATAGGATTGAAAAATAGGATTTAAATCGATATTTTCTGATAAAAGAGTTCAAAAATACATCAGGAAGTTTTCATTGCCGCGTTAAAACTGTAGAGTTCGAGGGGAAATTATTTAGAGTTATGTTATCGGTAATTAGAAATAATGGAGAGTGATCTGTTAAATCAGTTTTGATTATGCACGTTCCCAAACAACTGTTTTATAAATTGTTTGTAATTAAATTATTAAGTAATGATGATGAGGTCTTTGTTATTCTCGTTGACTTTAATGGAATGTTTTTTAATTTGTTTTTAATGTTAAATAATATTACACAGAAAATTTTCAAAATAATTTTTTTATTACATCTAATATTTTACTTCAATATTTTTTTCATTGTCGCGTTAAAACTGTAGAGTTCGAGGGAGAATTGTTTAGAGTTATGTTATTGGTAATTAGAAATATTGGAAAGTGATCTGTTAAATCAGTTTAAATCTTGGTAAATTGAGTTTTGCCCAATTTACCCAAATTTATTGTTGGTATGAGGTCTTATTCGATAAGAGATCTAAAAAGAATTGAACATTTTTATTTAAAGTATAATTTAGTAAACTTCCACATCTGTCATCTATAAATGCAGATGGCCCCATATTACAACCTTATATAATGTAAAAACCTTTTTATAAAAATTTTGATATATAAAAAACTTAAAAATGCACGATACTTTGTATTATTATATCGTGGATTTTTAAGTTCTCTATCTGTCAAAACTTAAATGAAAGAATGGAAAAAGAGTTCAGCTAAATATGAAACAACTCTTCAAAAAGATAAGTTCCCTTTTCTTTTGAAGATGTTGTGCTGTTCTTTAAGCAAAAAAATGTTGTTTCTCTTAAAAATGTTGTGCTTTTCTTTAAGCAAAAAAAATTTGTTTGCTTTTAGTTAAATTAGAATTGTTACTTTAAACAGAAATAAGGTATGTTTTAAACCGAAATAAGGTATGCAAAAATAAGGTAATGCTCTTGGATACAAAATCAATAATAAGTTCAGTAAATAAACAAGTGAGGTCAACCATTAAAGACAAATACAGGTCAGGAATTGAAATACAAGTTAGGAAACTAATGCTGTTGACAGCAGCTTTAATGCTATTGACAGCAGCTTTCCTTCAGAGTATAATATTAGATCATTCTGAGGGTGAGTAGAAACAGGGTTTAATTTGCATTTCAATCTATCTTTTAAAAGTGTTTCTACAAACTCCATTTTACTGCATTTTTCAAATTACTTTTTACTCAAGTTTTAGAATTTGTATTTTTTAAAGTGTTTGCTTTTACGTTTTTTTACTTTATTATATTTATTGCACAAAACCTGAAGTTTCTCTCGTCAACCCTTAGTAAACATATAATTCTGTTAGAGCCATCCAAGCAGTCAAAAACATCTTTACAACGTTATACTGATGTTTGCGACTACTTGGACCAATGAATGTCTATGTCTGCAGGACGTTTGTAAGACGTCTAACTTACTTACTGTGCACGCTGGGATAAAAATTTATAAACCTTTTTCTATTATATTATTTGTTAAATAAACTTTAGAAAGATTTATTTTATTAAGTAAAAAAAAAATGATATTTATCTTTGGCAGTTCAGCACAAAACAGGAACGTTCATTATATAATGATTTTTTAGTTTCCGTGCTATATTAGTGACTTTTAACTCAAGTATATTTAGACAACATTTAGCGCAAATTAAACTAGCAACTCCTAGAAAGAGTTGAAAGTTTAGTAAACTCTTCTATAATAAAAACTATTTTTACATATTTTTACGATCATCAATAGCTTAAAGGTTGCACTAGCAGATACATCAAACAACTTTTCTACTTTATTTTCCAGACAACTCAAACTGAGATTGTGTTTTCAGTTTTTTTCTTTAAACAATTGGAATCTACTTTATTCCATCTTTGCCATTTGACTTTCTGGAATAGTTTTGTTATAAGATTAACAGTAAAAAACTCAAGTTCAAAGCTTCTTAAGCGTGTAATGTACAATAGATTATACAATTATCTTGAAAAAAATAATATTTTATACCATAAACAATTTGGATTTAGAAAAAACTATTGCACTGAGCATGCGATAGTTGATTTGAATAACACTATTTTGAAAGGCTTTGATGACAACAACTATACACTGGGAGTTTTTGTAGATCTATCGAAGGCCTTTGACACTGTAGATCATGAAATCCTTCTATATAAATTGCAAAACTACGGAATTTTGAATGAGAATTTAAAATAGCTTCAGTCGTATCTTCAGAATCGTAAACAATGTATTACGTATGACTTAACAAGTACACAATTAGAAAGTATTAGTTATGGTGTCCCCCAAGGCTCAATTCTTGGTCCTCTGCTATTTCTCATATATATAAATGATATCCATTTATCCTCCGAGTTACTAAATTTCATTCTTTTTGCGGATGATTCCAATATTTTCTTTTCTGGTAATAATTCAAAGTACATTTTTTCTACTGTTAACACTGAACTAGTAAATCTCAACGAATGGTTTAAAGCTAATAGACTCTCTTTAAATAATGATAAAACGAAATACAATTTGTTCACAAAACCCTCAAAAACTGGTAACTTACCCCTTAAACTTCCAGATTTATTTATAAACAACATTAAAATAAAAAATGTTCATTCAATGAAAATTTTAGGTATGTTATTTGATGAACATTTAAATTGGAAAAATCATATTAAATTATTAGAAAACAAAATCTCTTTAACCTTGGGGATTATGTTCAAAATGAAGCACCTTTTGAATAATATGTGCCTCAAAAATTTATATTTTTCATTTACACATAGCTATATTAGTTATTGTAATATAGCTTGGGCAAGTAATCACTCGTCTTTATTCAAAAAAATTTATAGCAAACAAAAACAAGCGACTCGGTTAATTTTTAATGCAGACAAATATGCACACGCCAAGTCTTTACTAAAAGAAATTAAAGCTCTGAATGTATTCGAACTAAACATTTATCAAAATTTATTGTTTATGTTTAAACTTCACGATAACATGCTTCCATCATATTTTCAGCCACATTTCTCTTTAATTAATCACAGATACTTAACAAGATATTCTATTGACAATTTTTACATACCATCACAACTCCTAAAAAATCAGACTACTCTATTACTTGTCGGGATCAACGTCTGTGGTACTCAATCCTGAATAATGACATAAAATCTATAGCCTCACTTAAAACATTTAAAAAAACTGTGAAACAACATTTGTTAAATCTAACCAATAAAAATATTTTTTTGTATTTTTAAGTCGTATTTTTATGTATTTACTAATACGAATATGTATGTTTAACTCAAAAATATGTAATTTTATAATAAACTAATTTTATAATTATAGATTTTACAAACTTAATCATGTAAATAAAGTAAACTATTTTACTATAAAAGGGGCAAAATGATAAGATGTATTGTCTTCTGCTTGCTCCTATCAGAATTTAAAAAATATATTTTATTTTGTTTTTATTTTACAAGTACATTGTAAAATTTTCTTTCTTTTTTGTTCATTGACAAAATATATATTGATTGATTGATTGAAGATCTTAATAATATACTCAAAATACCCCGTTGATGGGGGCAATTAGGGTATAATAAATGTTTTTAATGTAAAAAGGTTTGTAACAGCTCTTATACCCAATTTACCCAACTTTGTAGGTAAAATGAAAGT
>NC_061166.1:5091736-5128818 GCF_022113875.1 Hydra vulgaris
AATTATCTCAAATCATTTGCATTAGTTAAGTATAGAAATGACACAGAACTATCTAAGGAAAAAAGGAGCTTAAAAGACTAATACATAAAGCCCATTATAGAATAGAAAATTGTCAAACGTTGTAAACCTTACAATCTAACAACAAAAATATACAACCTTTGTCTCTACGAAAAATATGTAATTTTAATAACTTTAATTTTAATTTCCACATAATGGAAAAAACCTACTAAATTAAAAAAAAAAATCGTATCTTAGTGTCGACATTCAAAAAAAATTCCTATTATCTTTATTTGGCAAAGGGGACTAGTAAACTATAACGGCTTTTTGTTTTTTGTTTTTTGGATATATTTATATATATATATATATATATATATATTATATATATATATATATATATATATATATATATATATATAAATATATATATATATATATATATATATATATATATATATATATATATATATATATATATATATATATATATCCAAAAAACAAAAAACAAAAAGCCGTTATAGTTTACTAGTCCCCTTTGTCAAATAAAGATAATAGGAATTTTTTTTGAATGTCGACACTAAGATACGATTTTTTTTTTTTTCAACGAAAAAATGTGTTATAAGACTCTAATTAAATATAATTAGAGTTTATTAATTTATAAGAATAAAAATAATAATTTAGTTAATAAAGGCAAAATGTTGGTACTCACATTCGTTTCCATTAATTACAATAAGATCTTTAACAAAACAACACGACAAACTTGAACCATATTTTGGGTCTCCATTATACACATTGACATTACTAAATTCTTGCGGCTTAGAGTTAATAGTGTTATAAATATTTGCTCCATTTAAATATATTGAATATAAATAGGTTCCATTAGTTTCAGTTTGCGATACTTGAATACTTGACCACACATTTAATGGTATTGGATTAGTCGTAAAATCGAAATCACCATCACCATTGACTGCAGAAGAAACATATATAGCTCCTGATTTAAAATACCAAATACCAGGAATTCGTTCCCCATAACTTTGATAAGTACTTGTATTACTCAAATGAATTATATTTGTGTCTTCAGTTGGACGAAAGCTTGGTTTAAACAGTAAAGACAATGAAAATGTTGCTTTCCACAATGGAAATGTTGCAACCAAATTATTTTTTATCAACACACGTTCATTGATATACCTAACAATAATACCTAAAACAAGATTAAATATTACATTTCATTTTTTTGATACAAAATATTTTGGTTACAAAATATTTTGTATCAAAATATTTTGTATCAAAATATTTTGATACAAAATATTTTGATACAAAATATTTTGGTTACAAAATATTTTGTTACAAAATATTTTGATACAAAATATTTTGATACAAAATATTTTGATACAAAATATTTTGATACAAAATATTTTGGTTACAAAATATTTTGAATACAAAATATTTTGTTAGTAGCATTCGTAAGAGATGGATTCTCATTGAGTTTAGCAATAAAGGAACTTTATACAAGCGTTGCGTTTATTCGATAAAACTATAAAAATAGTGTGGACAAAAAACACGACACTTAGTGTAGCGTCTTTTTGGCTACACAAATAGTGTACTTCAAGGCTACACTTGCGCGCTTTAAAGCCACACTTGTAATTATGAAATTAAACTTCATTATATGCGTAAAAAAAGCCACACTTAGTGTGCACTTTGTTGGATTCTCGTATCGAATTATTCGGAAAGGAGACTAGAATCATGTTTTTAGCGACATGTTTTTTTTTAAGAACCATTTTCAGTTTTACTGAAAATTTTAGTTAACTTTTATTGCTGCATGGTAATTTTAAACACATACATAGTTAACTTTTTCATAAAAAAATATTTGGTTTGTAATATTTTAGTAATATCGTATTAAATATCTTAAGCGAGGAATATATCGATTTTCAGTTTACATAATTTTTTTTTTTTTTTTTTTTTAGTTTATTTTTTGTCGTTTTACACATTTTACAATGTTATCTTTAAATTCGAATAAATATATATATAATTACAAGCTGACAGGGGCAAGTAGAAGACATAAAGTCTTATCATCAAGCCCTTTTGCGAAATAGAGAAATATAAAATTTCTAAAATTCCAATAATATAAAAAAGAGTTAAATTAAAAATTTTGTAAAAAAAAATAAACAAACATTCAAACAAAATTAAAATAAAAATAAAAAAATTTAAAGAGTTTGAAATAAAGTAAAAAGATTGAAAAAAATTAAAAAGTTTAAAATAAATTAAAAATTAAAAAAAGTAAAAATTAGAAAGAAAAAAAAAATAATAATAATAATAATAATAAAATCTCGAAATAAAAAAATAAAAATGTATACAATGCGTAAATTAAAAAGTTTGAATTTTTTTTTTACAAATCAGAACATATACGTATACATATTCAATACAAAGCGAAGTATATATTCAAAAATATTTATATATTAAAAAGATTCCAAACGTTATGTAGATTTAAATTCATTTGTTAGTATTTATTAAAAAAAGTTAAAAAAAAAAAAAAAAAAAAAAAAAAAAAAAAAACACAGTCAAAGAGAAAATCAAACAAGAAAGATATATATGTATATATATATATTAAAAAAAAAAATAAAAAAAAAAAAAAAAAAAAAAAAAAAAAAAAAAAAAAAAAAGCTTTTTATCAAATTTATCAAAAAAATATTATTTTTAAAAAAATGAAAGAATGTATGTAATGTTTGAGTTTAGTAAGTGTTTTTTTATAGTTCTTTTGAATATATCAATAGATTTTATTTTTTTCATATTTTCGTCAAGAACTGACTTCCACAAGCGTGGCCCCCGACATGTAATTGAGAAGTCAGATTTTTTGAGTGATGTTGATGGGATGTAGTAATTATTTATTGAGTGTCTTGTTTCATATTTATGGTTAATTAGAGAGAAACCTTTATAAAAATATTTTGGAATTAGTTCATTTTGAAGTTTAAACATAAATAACAAGTTATGGTATATATTTAGTTCGTATACGTTTAGCGCATTAATTTCCTTGAGTAACGGCTTGGCACTTTCGTACCTATCTGCGCCCAAAACTAATCGACTTGCTTGTTTTTGTTTAGTATAAATATTTTTTAGGAAAGATGAATGATTGTTTGCCCAGGCAATATTACAATAGTTAATATGACTATGTATAAATGAAAAGTATAAGTTTTTTAAACATATTTTATTCAAAAGATGTTTTGTCCTGTACATAATCCCCACAGTCTTTGAAACTTTGTTCTCGACTAACTTTATTTGGCTTTTCCAATTTAAATGTTCATCGAAATTTATTCCTAGTATTTTCATTGAAAAAACTCTTTTTATTTTAATATTGTTAATTGTTAGTTCTGGAAGTTTAAGTGGAAGGTTCTCGGATTGAGATGGTTTAGCAAACAAAATATATTTAGTTTTTTCAATATTTAATGATAGTTTATTTGCTATAAACCACTCATTAAGATATATTAGTTCAGCGTTTACATAATAAAAAATATTTTTTAAATTTGAGTCAGAAAAGAAAACATTAGTGTCATCAGCAAAAATAGTATAATTAAGTATTTTTGAAGACAAAAAAATATCATTGGTATAAACTAAAAACAATAAAGGTCCAAGTATTGATCCTTGTGGAACTCCGCAACTTATTGATTCAAATGGGGAGCATGTTAGATCATATGGTACACCTTGTTTACGGTTTTCTAAATAACATTGAAGCCACTTTAAATTAGAGTGAACTACTCCGTAACTACGTAGTTTGTAGATAAGAATCTTGTGGTTTACAGTATCAAATGCCTTTGATAGATCTAGAAAAATTCCAAGTGTGTAACAATTGTTTTCAAAACCTTGTAAAATTTGGTTCGCAAGATCAATTACGGCATGTTCCGTAGAATGGTTTTTTCGAAAACCAAACTGTTTATGATAAAGAATATTATTTTTTTCAAGATAATTGTACAGCCTGTTGAACATAATACGCTCTAATATTTTGGAAAAACAGGAAAGTATGGAAATCGGTCTATAGTTAGATATTATTGAGTCGTCGCCGCTTTTGTATATTGGAATTATTTTTGCTAATTTAAGTTGGTCGGGAAAAATGCCGTTTTTTAGGGATAGATTAAAAATTATGAAAAGGGGTTTCTCTATGATATCAGAGACAGCTTTTACAACATCAGGTTTAATTTCATCCAGACCCGCACTTTTATTTGATTTAAGCATACTAATCGCTTGCCGAAGTTCTTCAATCAAAAGCTCTGACTCATCCATGAAGAAATCAGATTTTTTCAAAAAGGATTTAAATGATTTTTTTCCCTCCGGAATTGCATCGGCTAGTTTTTTTCCTATATTTATAAAAAAGTTGTTAAATGTTTCTGCAATTTCTTTATTTACAGAAGCATCACCTAAATTGTCATCTCTTTGTAATCTTTTTGGGAAATTGTCTTTTTTTACATTACCCACGCCTGTTATTTCTTTAATTACATTCCAAGTTTTTCTTGCATTGCCAAATGTTTTATTAAGTAATGAAGAGTAGTAATTTTTTTTTGATTGCTTTTTTAATTTTTCAAAATAATTTTTATATTTTTTGTATTTTATTTCGTTTTTGTAGTTCTTTTTTTTAAGAAATTTTTGGTAAAGTTTTTGTTTCTTTTTTGACGACTTAATGAGTCCTTTCGTCATCCACGGACTAAGCAAACTTTTAGGTTTAATAATTTTTTTAAATTTTGGAAAGGCCTTTTCGTATTGCTTAGTGAACACGTGAATAAAAAATTCATAGCCGTTATTTACGTCATTGCAATCAGTCAATAGTTCCCAGTTTACTTCTTGTAAGAGGTCTCGAAACGTGGCGAGTGATTCATTATTTATTTTTCTTTCATATACAGTTTTTGTTTTTGTATGTTTCTCAGGGTTTGCAGAATATGTACTCAGAAAAACTGGAAAATGGTCAGTTATATCTGTTTTAATAATACCACTTTGCCATTCCACGCTTGTGTAATTGTTAGTAATAATATTATCGATAATGGATGCAGTTGTTTTAGTCACGCGTGTTGGCTTGTTAATCATAGGGAAAAGGTTGTACTGCAAAAGTGTATTTGTAAAACGCATGACGTGGTTATCTGTTTTATAATTCAAAAAATTCAAATTAAAATCACCTAATAAATACACATGTTTTTTTATGAGCTTTGGTAGCAAGTAGTTTAAGTGGTTTTCAAATTGATTGTAATTACCATTAGGTGGTCTATATAATGCTGTTATAAATGCATTTTTATTTGTTTTATTAATTATTTCAATTGTAAATGACTCACAATCAACGTCATTTACTTTGAGGTTTTCTATGTACTTAAAAGTCAATGAGTTTTGGACGAAAATTGATACGCCCCCACCAATGCCGTTTACTCTAGGTTGATGAATGGATTTATATCCTGATAATTGAAAGTTAGAATTAATCGTGTCTCGATGACACCAAGTTTCAGTCAGACAGATAATACTAAACTTGTTACTTATATTATTTAACATAAATTTTAAATTATCAAAGTTTTTATTTATGCTTCTGATGTTTAAATGTAATAATGAAAAATGGGATGATAAAGAATTAAGAACATGATTAACATCGTCAACATTGTAATAAGCCGTTTCTACTAAAATTTCGTCAAAAATGTTAATATTTTTATCATCGTCATTACTTCGGTTTAGTGTGTTTTTCCTTCCTGATATGTCAAAAACATTATTATTGCTGGCTTCCGCCATTTTAGCAATAATAAATAAAAATACTATTTAAATTACAAAAAATATATACAAAAAATAAATAAACTTTAAGCATTTTTATGAGATTTTTTAAAATCTTTAACTACTAATTTATCATAAATAACGACAGAATATTTACCGTTATTCCTGTGAGCTCGAAAATTAAAAATACTATTGGACACACATAAAATTAATAATAATTTTAAAACGCACTTTAAAATATTTCAGAGTGCACCTAAAAATAATAAACATATTAGGGTGCACCTACAAATGATAAACATTTTAACTTGCAGCCTAAAGTCATAAATACTTCATGGTGCATCTTAAAGTGATATCCCAGTGGGCACCCGACGTCAATCCGACGTCGGATATACGTACGACTTTCATCAGCGAGGTCAAAAGACCTATTCCGACGTTGTTCCGATGTCAGTAAAATGACGTCGGGCGATGTCTTTATCTCAACATCCAATGACGTCGCTTCGATGTATTTTGACGTTGTTCCGACATCTTATAAAAGACGTACAAAAAACGTCGCAGTACTGACATCGATCCAACGTCGATAAAAAGACGTCGGGCAACGTCATAATATTAACGTACTCCGATGTCTTTTGACGTCTTCCGACGTCAATTTAACGTCCTTAAAACAACGTCGGAACAACGTCGTAAGACAACGCTGATGAAAATTTAATCCAAACCCAACAATATGTGTGCAATTGCGCTCTTCAATAAATATGTGAACTAAGCGTGTTTTTTATTAATGGAAAGAAGTTTGATTAATGGTTGATAAAACATCATGAGGTTTTGTATGATGCACTAGCATAGTTTTTTAACTATTAACATTTTCGAGTATACATTTTTTATAATATATAACTATTCGTTTTAATATATTGAATAATAATAAATATATTTATATAATATTTAAACAAAGTTATTTCTTATCAAAGTAATAATTCCGAAATAGCTACAAGTATAAATTACTAAATAAACTCAATGATAAATGTGTAATGGTAAGCGCGTTAGATTTAGATACTCATAGACCGAGGTTCAATTCCTGCCTGAGGCAACGTTTTTTAGTTTTCAAAAAACACGTTAGATTTACATCGGAATGCCGACGTCGCGCGATGTCAGTTTATCCGACGTCAAATAACATTTCCATTTCCAACGTAAACCCAACGTCGATCCGACGTCGAGATCCGACGTCGCTCGACGTTCGTTCGACGGCGAAATGCCCACTGGGATATAATCAAGGCTGCATCAAAAAATTAGAAAGCAAAGGACCCGTGTTTCAAAACCCACAAATCACAAATTAAGCCTCCTTCCTAACCGATGCACGCTGGGCAAATTTTCCAAAAACCAGACCAAAAGTCAAAAAATAAAGATTATTATTTTAAATTTATTATTTTGCAATAACATAAACAAAGTCCTGTCGCACTTTATTCTTTAAAAAATATTTTTGTAAATTTTAAAGGGATCCCTAAGTGCTATAAAAAAAAAAAAGTTGATGTATATTATTTTTTCTAAAACGTAATAATGAACACACACTAACAAATTTAATTTTTAAAAAAACGCTTTTCTTCGAATAAAAAAAAATGCGTCTTGTCCAAAGTTTATTGACTTTTGTGCGTCAAATTAAACATAGTAGACAAATGCCATTATTGCAGATTTAAAAGTAAAGTCGTTAAATAGTTTTTTTTTTTTTAACTAACACATAACTACTTACAAGAATAAGTTTTGTAGCATTTTGTGAAAATATATTTGTATATTAAGTTTTTTTTTAATTTTTATTTATATATTTGTGTTATAAGGGCAATTCCACGGCCAAAAATGAATAGAAGTCAAATTTTAAATTCTTTTTAGTCAGTTTATAACAAATGAATTTTGATGTAGACACGTGAAAGTTTATTTAAATTACTTTTTTAATACAAAAATACATTTAATTCAGTCATTTTTATGGTTCCGAAAGTGACAGTTATTCTCATTGTCGTTTGATAAAAAAAATAATTATTGTAAAATGTTTTAGTTAAATTAATATTTATGTGGATTTTGCTATATTATTTTGGTTCAAATTGATAAGGTTGAAAAGACATTTCAATAGAAATTAAACTGAGACATGGCTCGAAATAACGCAAAATAATCTAGTCGCGAAAAAATATGTATTTTTTACCTCCTCCCTCCCTCTCTCTTATAACTCGCGCCGATGTGTGGTAATAGGGGGAAGGGATTGCGTTAGTATAAAATTGTTTCTTTAGCACGTAATTGTTAACTTTTAACATACTATCTCTCATATTTAAATGTTATCATATGATTTTCTCGTTTGGCGGAGTTTAAAAATAGCGTAAGTTACTGTAATACTAAAAATAAATATTATAAAAAATTGTTATAAAAATTATCGTCAGAAAACTTAATAAATCAAAAAACATCGTCAAAAAACTTAATAAAAAATTAGATACCACATTTTTTATAATTTATTCTCTTGAATAAAGAACTAATACAAGTTTAAATATAATTAAGTTTTTCATTCAAATGGTTTTTAAGTTGATGTTTTCATTAAGTTTTTCTTTTTAAATTGTTTTCCAATAAAAAGTGAAACAAAAAAACTTTTTTTAATCATTTTAATGTGCACGCTTAGGTGTTTAGAATTTTGAAGTAAACTCTGATATATTTATAACTTTCAAGTAAACCCTAAAATTTCTATTATTAAAAGATTTATCGTAAGATTTATCCGTTTTAGGCGCACTACAAAGTATTTTTTATTTTTAGATGCACTCTAAAGTGTTTATCATTTTAAGAAGAATGCTAATAAGTTTATTTAATGTTTATTTAATATGAACCCTCAAATCTTTGTCATTATAAGAACAGTGCCAAGTTTTCGTGGAGTGGATGTAATAGTACCAGCTTCACCCCCCCCCCCCCCACTCTCATTGGAACATTTTTTCAAAAATATTTTATCTAAAACCAACAAATATTTTAAAACCGACTTTTATACTAATGAATGAAATGACTAGAATACTGCCGAATGAAATTTTAAAACAGAAGCGCTGTTATACGCACTCAAAATATATAAAATTGCTGTTTAAGGTCGAAGAAAAACATGCTTAAGTCAAAAAAGTGCGTCTAATCGCACTTAAGTTTATATATTGGATTTAATTATATGATTGAAACCTAAAATATTTATGACTTTCAGGTGCATCTTAAAGTACTTCTCATTTAAAGGTGCATTCTAAAGTGTTAATCAGTTTTAGACGCACTCAAATGAATTTAAAATTAAAACGTGCTTCCTAAAGTCTCTATTACTAAGGTGCATTTTGAAATGATTTGAGTCTCATTTGAAATTAACAAATATTCTAAAGTCGACTATTATACTGGTGAACGAAATGACTATAATACTGTCAAATAAAATTTTAAAACTGAAGCGCTATTACGCACTCAAATTATATAAAATTGCTGATTTAGGTTGAAGAAAAACATGCTAAAGTCAAAAAAGTGCGTCTAGTCGCACTCTAGTATATATATTGGATTTAACAATATGATTGAAACCTAAAATATTTATGATTTTTAAGTGCACTTTAAAGTACTTATCATTTAAAGGTGCACTCCAAAGTGTTTATTTGTTTTAGACGCACTTTAATGAATTTAAAATTATTACGTGCTTCCTTAATTCTCAATTACTAAGATGCATTTTGAATGGATTTTTAATTTAGCTTTACCCTGAAGAATTTGATATTTTAAGATGCGCCATGAATCTTTCCTTAATTTTAATGCGCTCATTTCTATATTTTACATAAGAATGTGTTTAACTTAAGAAGTGTTTATGGCTAATAGATGCAACCTGATAAAATTTCTTTTTTAGGTTCACTTTGAATTATTTCAAAGTGCGTTTTAATGTATTTTTTTTCTTCAGGTGCATCTTATAGTATTTATAGTTTTAAAGTGTATTGTTAAGTGTTTATCAGCCTTGACTATTATCATTTTTAAATGCATTTTAAGGTAAGGGCATGTAAAAGTAACAGCCCCACCCACCCACCCCTCTCATTGTAACATTTTTTCGAAAATAATTCATCTAAAATCAACAAATATTCTAAAATCGGGTATTATACTGATGAATAAATTGACTATAATACTGTCGAATGAAATTTTAAAACTGAAGCGCTATTATACGCACTCAAAATATATAAAGTTGCTGTTTTAGGTCGGAGAAAAACATGCTAAAGTCAAAAATGTGCGTCTAGTCGCACTCTAGTATATACATTGGATTTAACTATATGATTAAAACCTAAAATTTTTTTGATTTTTTGGTGCACCTTAAAGTACTTCTTATTTAAAGGTGCACTCTAAAGTGTTTATCTGTTTTAGACGCACTCTAATGAAGTTAAAATTATTACGTGCTTTCTAATTTCTCTATTATTAAGGTGCATTTTGAAATGACTTATAATTAAGCTTTACTCTAAAGAATTTATTTTTTTAAAATGCCCCATGAATCTTTCCTTATTTTTAGTGCGCTCATTTCTATATTTAACATGTGTTAAACTTAAGAAGTGTTTATGGCTTATAGATGCACCCTGATAAATTTATCTTTTTTAGGTTCACTTTGAATTATTTTAAAGTGCGTTTTAATATAATTCTTTTCTTTTGGTGCATCTTATAGTATTAATAGTTTTAAAATGTATTGTTAAGTGTTTATCAGCCTTGACTATTATCATTTTTAGATGCATTTTAACGAAAACCGCCGCGTAAACGAGCCTAATATTTCCAACTTCTGTTTTTAAATTCTGCAATAGCTATCGTTTTCCGTTAAGAAAAAGTTTAACTGAAACTTAGATAAACACAAACGATTTAAGTAATAACGCAAACTTTTATCTTCCCCATTTTGAGTTAATATCCCAAGAGAGACATACAAATAAACGCGGTGGCGGAGTTCTTATTTACGGGAAAGAAACCATTGCGCATTACATTAGGAATGATTTAAGTGTTTCTGACGGCGATAAAGAAATTTTAACTATTGAAATCTTAAACAATGAATCTAAAAATGTATTACTAAGCTGCCGTTATAGACCACCTGACGGTCTGAGTGAGAATCTGAGCACGTTTTTTGAGCAAAATGTTATCAAAATAGGCATTAAAGAAAAAAAAAAAAAAAATTATTATTGGCGATCTAAACATGAATTTTTTAAACTACGAGAATGACTGTAAAATAAAAAATTTTTTTATGATTTAATATTTGAAATAGGAGCAATTCCTTTAATTAATCGTCCAACTAGAGTATCAGCAAACTCAGCAACTCTCATTGATAACATCATTACAACTGATGTCTTTAATAACAATATACAAAAAGGTATATTGAAAGCACATATAACTGATCATTTTCCAATATTTCTATCATTCAACTCAAATTCGAAAATTAAAGCCAA
Source organism: Hydra vulgaris (assembly GCF_022113875.1). Taxonomy (NCBI): domain Eukaryota; kingdom Metazoa; phylum Cnidaria; class Hydrozoa; order Anthoathecata; family Hydridae; genus Hydra; species Hydra vulgaris. The sequence continues at coordinate 5,102,890 of NC_061166.1, forward strand.
AAACTAATAATAAAATAAGTAAACGCATATATAATATAAACAATATTGAACAGTTTAAAAAACAATTATCACTGCTTCATTGGAAGCATATAAATTTTAATGACGACGCAAATAAAATTTATGAAAATTTTTTTAAAACATTTTATTCTGTCTATGATGCCAATTTTCCCATCTGTGAAAAAACAATAAATAAAAAAAGCTTAAATGTTCTTTGGATAACTAAGGGTTTTAAAAAATCATCTAAGATCAAACAAAAGCTATATATAAATTACTTAAAAAACAAAAACATCTTTAAATGAAAAATAATAGAAAGATTACAAACATCTATTTGAAAAAATACGTAAAAATTTAAAAAAGAATTACTACTCAAAATTAATTGAAAATGTTAAGAACGACTCTAAACGTACTTGGAAAATATTAAAAGAAATTGGTGGAAAACAAAGTACTTGCTCAGGTTCCCTACCGCAGGTGATTAGAGTGGATAACAAAGATATTTTTGAACCTAGATTAATAGCTCATGAGTTTAACAAATTCTTTATTGATATCGGTTCGAAACTAGCAAATAAAATTCCCAAATCCCAAGTTGTGTTCAATAAATTTTTAACACAGATGGATGATTGCATTTGTTCAAATAATTTATCTTCTGAGCTATCATTTGAGGAGTTTCAAATGTCGTTTAAATCTATTAAAAAAAATAAAGCCCCTGGAGCTGATGAAATAAATGGAAACATAGTCTTAGAATGCTTTGAACAATTAAAAGATATTCTCTTTAAAGTTTTCAGAGCGTCAATAAAACAAGGAGTTTTTCCTGATAAGTTAAAAATCGCTAAGATAATCCCAATATACAAAGAAGGAGACAGAACTAATATATGTAACTACCGACCGACTTTCTTTTTTATCAACATTTTCAAAAATCTTAGAAAAAATTATTTACAATAGATTATATACTTATTTTAAGGAGAAGAATTTTTTTTATAAAAATCAGTTTGGCTTTAAAAAAATAGTTCTACTGAGCATGCAATCATTCAATTCGTCTGTGAAATCTCTAACTCTTTTAAAAATTCCCAATTCACTTTAGGTATTTTTTTGGATTTATCAAAAACATTTGGTACAGTAAATCATGGCATTTTGATTCATAAACTTAAATATTATGGAGTGGATGGTGTAATTTTGAAGTGGTTTAAAAGTTATTAAACAAACCGAAAACAATTCGTTTCTTTTAACGATCCTTATCAAAAAAATGTTTTAGATATTTCATGTGGTGTTCCACAAGGATCAATTTTAGGGACACTTCTTTTTTTAATATACATTAATGACTTGCATAAAGCTTCTAATCTTTTAAGTATTATGTTTGCGGATGATACTAATTTATTTTTATCTGAAAACAATATTAATAAACTCTTCACTAATATGTATGAAGAGCTCAAAAAATTTCTAGCTGGTTCAAATGCAATAAACTTACCCTAAATATTAAAAATTAAAAACGTTATTTACCCCCAACTCTACCTGATATTTTTATTGGCCATATTGAAATAAAAAGAAATTGCACCACAAAATTTTTAGGCGTATTCCTTGATGAGAACATCACATGGAAGCAACATATTGATTATGTTGGTGCTAAAGTTTCAAAAAATATTGGAATTTTTTATAAGGCCAGAATCTATATAAATAAAAATGATTTATCCCAACTTTATTATGCATTCATTCATAGCTATATGAATTATGCAAATATTGCTTGGGCAAACACTGAAAAAAGTAAGTTACAATCTCTCTATCGCCGTCAGAAACATGCAATACGTGTAATTGATTTTGCTGATTGTTTTTCTCACTCTAAACATCATTTTTCTGAAATGAGAATACTTAATATTTACGAACTTAATATTTTTAATATTTTACATGCCGGATAGTGAACTTTTCTAAAGTTCTATAAGTGTTTATGAAGAAAAAACAAGTTCTGCAAGTCAACAATAGATAGTATTCAAGATCTTGCATTAAAAATCACTGAATAACTGTATGACATGGCATATGTGCTGACTAAGTATGAAAAAAAGTAATTAAAAAAAAATTTTTGCAATAAAAACGATTTTTCTTTAAACATTATTAACGCATATACCTTATACCGTTATACCAGTTTTTTATTGATTTTGTTTTTTTAAATCGTAAACACTATTTAATGTAGAGTAGCAAAACTTGTTTTTCCTTATAAAACTTTGTATATACGTAAAAACATTTTTTCTCCTGCCGTTTTTAATGATTTAATTACTTTGAAACCTACCGATAAATACTCTCTAAGAAATAACAACCTTCTATATAAGCCTTTTTGTCGAACAAGTTTTAACCAATTTTGCATTGATTATTGTGCACCCCATCTTTGGAACAAAATTGTTTTGCCTAATTTTAATTTTGATCTACCTACTTCTTTGCATCTTTTTAAAGTTAAGCTGAAAAATCTTTTTCTCTCCCGTATTATCAAAATTTGACAATAATATTTATATTATGGAAATATTTATTAAACTTTATTATATATACTACAAAGTGATATATGTCTGTATATTCTATTTTTATTTTGTTGTACTTATAGTTACTTTATAATATAATATTTTGTTTAACCTAGTAAAAGGTTCTGACGATAAGATCTTACTGATCCTCTTTCAGATACCTAGTTTTTCAAATGTTAGTAGTATTTGCTTACTTTATAATTTGTATTAATATTTTATTTACTCTCATTATATTGTAAAAACGAACTAACCAATGTAAACTAAACTAAAATATTTAAATATTTTTTAACATTTTAATGAGCTCTAAAAAAAGTTTTTTCATCATTTTATTGTGCACGCTTAGGTGTCTAGAATTTTAAAGTAAACTATGAAATATTTATAACTTTCAAGTGAACCCTGAAATTCCTATTATTAAAAGGTTTATCGTAAGATTTATCCGTTTTAGGTGCACTACAAAGTATTTTTTATTTTTAGATGCACCCTAAAGTGTTTATCATTTTAAGGAGAATGCTAATATGTTTATTAAATGTTTATTTAATATGAACCCCCTAATCTTTGCCATTGTAAGAACAGTGGCAAGTTTTAGTGGAGTAGATGTAATAGTAACAGCTTTACCCCCCCCCTCCCCCACTCTCATTGGAACATTTTTTCAAAATATTTTATCTAAAACCAACAAATATTCTAAAATCGACTTTTATATTAATGAATAAAATGACTATAATACTGTCGAATGAAATTTTAAAACAGAAGCGCTGTTATACACACTCAAAATATATAAAATTGCTGTTTGAGGTCGAAGAAAAACATGCTTAAGTCAAAAAAGTGCGTCTAATCGCACTCAAGTATATATATTGAATTTAATTATATAATTGAAACCTAAAATATTTATGATTTTTAGGTTCATCTTAAAGTATTTCTCATTTAAAGGTGCATTCTAAAGTGTTTATGTGTTTTATATGCACTCTAATGAATTTAAAATTAAAACGTGCTTCCCAAAATCTCTATTACTAAGGTGCATTTTGAAATGATTTGAATCTCATTTGAAATTAACAAATATTCTAAAGTTGACTATTATACTGGTGAATAAAATGACTATAATACTGTCAAATGAAATTTTAAAACTGAAGCGCTATGATACGCAATCAAAATATATAAATTTGCTGTTTTAGGTTGAAGAAAAACATGCTAAAGTCAAAAAAGTGCGTCTAGTCGCACTCTAGTATATATATTGGATTTAACTATATGATTGAAACCTAAAATATTTATGATTTTTAGGTGCACTTTAAAGTACTTATCATTTAAAGGTGCACTCCAAAGTGTTTATTTGTTTTAGACGCACTTTAATGAATTTAAAATTATTACGTGCTTCCTTAATTCTCAATTACTAAGATGCATTTTGAATGGATTTTTAGTTTAGCTTTACCCTGAAGAATTTGATATTTTAAGATGCGCCATGAATCTTTCCTTAATTTTAATGCGCTCATTTCTATATTTTACATAAGAATGTGTTTAACTTAAGAAGTGTTTATGGCTAATAGATGCAACCTGATAAAATTTCTTTTTTAGGTTCACTTTGAATTATTTCAAAGTGCGTTTTAATGTATTTTTTTTCTTCAGGTGCATCTTATAGTATTTATAGTTTTAAAGTGTATTGTTAAGTGTTTATCAGCCTTGACTATTATCATTTTTAAATGCATTTTAAGCTAAGGGCATGTAAAACTAACAGCCCCACCCACCCACCCCTCTCATTGTAACATTTTTTCGAAAATAATTCATCTAAAATCAACAAATATTCTAAAATCGGGTATTATACTGATGAATAAATTGACTATAATACTGTCGAATGAAATTTTAAAACTGAAGCGCAATTATACGCACTCAAAATATATAAAGTTGCTGTTTTAGGTCGGAGAAAAACATGCTAAAGTCAAAAAAGTGCGTCTAGTCGCACTCTAGTATATACATTGGATTTAACTATATGATTGGATTTAACTATATTTCTCAATTAAAGGTGCACTCTAAAGTGTTTATCTGTTTAGACGCACTCTAATGAATTTAAAATTAAAACGTGCTTCCTAAAGTCTCTATTACTTAGGTGCATTTTGAAATGATTTGAATCTCTTTTGAAAATAACAAATATTCTAAAGTCGACTATTGTACTGGTGAATAAAATGACTATTATATTTTTAGGTTCACTTTGAATTATTTCAAAGTGAACCTAAAAATGAACTCTAAAGAAAGTTTTTTCATCATTTTAATGTGCACGCTTAGGTGTTTAGAATTATACTGATAAATAAAATGACTATAATACTGTCGCATGATATTTTAAAACAGAAGCGCTATTACACGCACCTAAAATATATAAATTGCTGTTTTAGGTCGAAGGAAAACATGCTTAAGTCAAAAAAGTGCGTCTAGTCGCACTCTAGTATATATATAGGATTTAACTGTATGATTGAAACCTAAAATATTTATGATTTTTAGGTGCACCTTTAAGTACTTATCATTTAAAGGTGCATTCTAAATTTTTTTTCAGTTTTAGACGCACTCCATTGAATTTAAAATTAAAACGTGCTTCCTAAAGTCTCTATTACTAAGGTGCATTTTGAAATGATTCGAATATCATCGAAAGTCGACTATTATTCTGGTGAATGAAATGACTATAATACTGTCGAATGAAATTTTAAAACTGAAGCGCTATTATACGCACTCAATATATGTAAATAAATGTATTTTTACGGAAGTGTTTCTTTTTACGGAATTTCATTTTAGGTGCGCTCATGCCTATATTTCTTAAAGATGTGCTTAACTTAAGAAGTGTTTATGACTTATAGATGCACCTTGATAAACTTATATTTTTTAGGTTCACTCTGAATTATTTCAAAGTGCGTTTTAACATAACTCTTTTTTTAAGGTGCATTATATTTTATTTATAATTTTAAATTGTATTATCAAGTGTTATCAGCCTTGACTATTATCATTTTAAGATGCATTTTAACGAAAACCTCCGCGTAAACGAGCCTATTGTCTCCTACTTTTGTTTTTAAATTCTGAAATATTTATCGTTTTTCGATAAGAGTTTTTTTTTTTAACTTTTTACTGAGCTCTAAAGGCCGTTTTCCACAAGACGAAATATTTGCGCGAAGCGAATTTTTCTTCATTAAGCATGCGCAGGTTAAACATTTTTGGCAGTTATGCTCTTTTTTTTTCGCTACATCGTTTTGCTGCTGCGAAAAAAAAATGTCGAAATTATTTTGACTTTTTGCGAATCGCCAGAAGTAAAAACCGATCAAGGTTTGAATATTATATCATGTGATGTCAACAGTAGAAAAAAGCGAAAACACGTTGTTTTTTAAAAAAGAAAAAACAAAATTAGCCTGACGTTCTTATTGCTTTTAAATGAATTTTAAAAATTGGCAAGCATGAGTAAATTCATTAAATAAGAATTAAGACTTAAATCAATAATTTACAAATGTAAAGTTTTACACTGTTAATTACGAAAGTTTCACTTCATAAGAATGTTTATCTTCAAGTGATGTGAGTTACTTGAAAAATTCCTTGTATTAAATCATTATGTTACAAAATATATATCACATCGTACATATAAAGACAGAAATGGTAATATTAATGCATGGAAAGAAATATCCACATGGTTTAAAGTAGAAAGTATGCTAAAAAAGATATAATTGGTTTTAGTTACAGGGTTATTTATTCTTATATACGCGTCTATTCATTTTTATATGCGTGTTTATTCATTCTTATATGCGTTCTTACAAGGGCATTTATTCATTTTTATATGCGCATTTATTCATTCTTATATGCGTGCTTATTCATTCTTATATGCGTTTTAAAAAGCTATTCGAATTTTATAAAAAAAATTATTTATTCTTAAATGCGTTTTAAAAAAGCAATTTGATCATTTACAAATAAGCAATTTGTTTTGAAACAAGTAAGCGACTTGTTTTGAAAAAATAAATTGTTTTTTCAAAACAATTTTTCCTAAATGATGTTAAAAATACTTGAGAGGAAGTCTATTTACGTTTGATGATGGTTTATTAAATTTAGTATTAGTTCTTTATTTTATTTTATTATTAAGGTGGTACTAAAGCATTAAAATCATTAAAAAAACGATTTTGGGATTTTTATTTCAATATATGTAGAATTTAATGCTGGTTTCAAATATGTATACCCGTTGTGCACATCACTGTTGATTTAACGTTGATTGAGTGTTTCCGAGCAGTGTTGATTCACCGTTGACTGAGTGCAGAGTTTTGTTAACATTTGCAACGGTGTTTTACAGTTGCTCAATCAACGATGAATCACTGATCCTTTGTAATTGTTAACTTAACGTTGATTAAATGCTTTTAAGAAGTGTTGATCAGCCGTTAACTGACTGCGGAGTTTCGTTAACATTTGCAACGGTGCATTAAGGATTTTTTACCGTCGATATTATTTAATTAGTACTATTTTGTTAAATATCTTTAGCATTAATTCCAATGAATAAGAACTAAATTTTATTTGTAATTTATCTTAAAAGAACACCCTAATAATAATGCCTAATAGACCCTTGATGATTTTCAAAAATTAATTAAACTATTAATTAACACTATTTCTTCCGTTTCTATTTATCTAGTAAATAATTAGAAACAGAAAAAATATTAAATTAACAAGCAAAATATTTTCTGCATTTTCAAATTTTTTTCAATCAAAACGATGTTATTTTATTGTTATTCTGTCATTTGACGTTTAAACAGTGTGCCATGCATACGTAGCCACTTTCCTATTGCGGTTGTTATATCGCTATCTTTCGCTGATTCGTCTTGCAATTTGATGGCATCTTAAAAAAAAAAAGAGAATAGAAACAAACAATGATACATCGTATTAAATATATATATACTAAACAAGGTGTCTGCCAATATTTTAAGATGGATTTCCATGACTTTTCCCTGTTTCTTTACCTGTTCTCCCTTTAAAGCTACAAAAGCTTAACTTATAATTATTTTAGAAAAATACTTTTAATTGCATATATATATATATATATATATATATATATATATATATATATATATATATATATATATATATATATATATATATATATATATATATATATATATATGTATATTATAACCTACATTTCAAGTATTATTAGAACGCCATGAAAAAAATACAACTGACAGTTCATGAGATTTTGCCACAGAGCCGAATTTCCTTGATTTCTACTTGATTTTCAAAATTTCTCAACACAATTTCCCTGATTATTCCATGATATTATTGCAGAAATCTGAATTCCCTGACTTTTCCCTGATCTGGCGAAACCTTGTTTTAATGGGCCGGATTAATGAAAAATGTGCTCCATGTTTATTAGAAGCCCTACAGCATTAGTGGTGGATTACCCATTATGCAAACTAGACAGTTAGCATATAGACCTTAAACATTAGCGTAAATAAAATTTTAAAAATAATTTTAATAGTGTTAATATTATTATACATTTATTTTTGTAAACAAAAAAAAAAAATTATAATTTCTTTTTTAATTTACTTACTGAAAGAAGGCTCTCTATTAACAATATTACATCTAACAATATAAAATTTATTCGTACATATTTTTTTGTAGTATGAATTAGGCTCTAAAAGAATAATTGTGCTAAGATCCTAAATGACTTAATCCGCCTTAAATCCAGCACATTTGATGACAACTAATAGAGCACTTTTTAGAATTTAAGGGTCAAAATAACGAGGTAAAACTTGCAAATACTTAAAGATGTACTTACTAATTATAGCAGAAAATAATATTGGGCACTTTTCACAAAATGAGATTTTCTGAGAACTGCCTTTTATATTAAAGTGGCTAGAAGCCTCGTCACTCATCCCTTTTTTCATAACATTGTATGTAATATCTATTGTAGATTTTCCACCCACATTACATAATGATTCTACCTGCAAAATAGAAAAAAGACTTTACTATAAAAATGATACAAAATGTAAGGAGAAAAAATTAATTTAAGTGGAAAACTAAAAACAATAATGTATAATTTCTCACTGCAGAATCCTTTCTTTTACTATCAGCTGAAAGAAAAACTTCCAGATCCAAGATTTCATCAAATTGCAGTTTTGATAGATGTAACGGTTTGACTAAAATTTTTAAATCATTCTGCTTAAATGAGGCTTTAAAGTCATTGAAGTTTTTTTCTAGACGTGCTATTGCTGCTAACATTGTTCGTTTAAAAGCTTTACAGAAATTAAGATAAATATAATTCCAACTATGTTAATTTACACAAGCTACAACATAATAAAATTACAAAAATAAAATTGCAAGATTTGATCAAAAAGAAATATTAATTCAACTTTTTCTTACTCTGATCAGAAATATAGTCTTTATTTGTTTCCCCAGCACTTTTACCAATTTCTTTTTTAATTATTTTTTCACAAGTTAACTAAAAAAATAAGTTATCATTGAGTTTGCAGATAATCACAATAAAAACCAACAAAAATATTTTTTAAAAGAATTCAATTACACAGGCAACTCAATATTATGAAATTCAACATTACTGACCCCTTCACTGGAACTAATTGTTGCTGAATTGTTGTATGAGTATACACAAGAAGAACCATCATCTATAATTTATCATTAATGCATTGTTAGTCCATCAGTATGAGAAAAAAACCAGAAAAAAACCAAACCTTTATGGAACTATTGTTACCGTCTAATTTTGGAAATGGTGTACTGGAAAAACTGACTTCATCGTCACTTGTGTCTATATAACTCAATTTCTTTGTTTTCGATTTTCTTGCATTAGCTAATCTTTTTTCTATAAATGTAAAAAAAAGCTAAGTTTAAATTGTTTTTACTTATTTTTTGTTGAATATTTTGATTACTTCAATAATACCAGGACTAGTTGTGGTTATCTTTACTAATACTAGTAACATTCAATAAAATCTGATTCAAACCAAAACATTTTCACACAAAAAAAAAACACTCACCTGATTGCTTTTGATAGGCAAATGAATCTATTTGGTTGTATTTCCTTTTCCCCAATTGCGAATTGTGGTCAGATTCAGATTCTGAGCATGTTTTAATTGATTCACAATTTATGTAACTGTCTAAAAATGTACTAACATACATAAATAAAATTTATTTAAATCTAGTACTATTTTGATAAATAATGAATTGAATATATAAATATTATAAATACCTGCACTCCCGAAATGTTGAACTAAAACAAAAAACAACCAATTAATGCCAGGATTTTGGCAACGCTTTATGTACGGCTCTACATCTTTAGCATTGCAAGGCCAACGAATAAACTCTTGCCCTTCTTCTTTTTCAATCCAGTTTGTTGGAACCGTCCCATACTGGATTTTACTAGATCCATTTGCATGTGGTTCTATCCATTTTACTTTTGAAAACGCCATAATTAACTAAAAATTACCAAAATTGCAATATATTTACAAAAAAAACTTTATTTATGTAATAAATATTTAAAACCATTTATCAACATATATAATATATAGATACACACACACAAACACACACAAAGAAATATATATTTATATATATTTATGTATATATATGTGTATGTATATATATATATATATATATATATATATATATATATATATATATATATATATATATATATATATATATATATATATATATATATATATATATATATATATATATAATGCTTTCTTGCGGGGACTTTTTTAGCAAAAAAGGTGTTGTTTGCGGGGACCGGTTGCTTACGGGGACATAAATCGGTCCCCGTTAATTTCAGGCTTGATTTAATAACTTCTGCGCGATTAAAATGTCTTTGAATTATCATTGTATATAAAGTAGACCATACTATTATTGTTATAAAGTTAATATTCGTCCTTTAAATGTTGTTTTTCATTAGTAATTGGCTTTGCTATTTCGGGTATGTATATTTAATAAAAAGCGAAATCCATTGGTTTGTGCACTTACGGGGACAAACTAGAAAATGATTTTTTGCATGTATCATGTATATATATCTTACTTTTTTTTTTTGAAAACTCTTTTATCTTTTTAGAAAAATTAAATAAATATTAAAAAAAGTATTGAACTATAATCTAATCATGAGTTTTTAAGAATATTTTTTTTCACACTTGAAAGTTTTTTTTTCAAACGCGAACATGCGAACTTGATTTAAAAACGCATTTAAAAATGTAAACAAAGGAAACGATAATGTTTTTTTTACTTTGACATTGACTTTATTTTTATATTATTAGGATTGATTTATGTTATTTTTGTATTTTGACTTTAAATATAACTACTTTACAGATATTACAACATGACTTAAATTTTTTTATTTTTGTAAGATGTTAAAATCCTTATGATATTATAGTATCTTAAACTTCAAGATTTTATAATATCACCAAGATGTTTTTATAAAAGATGTTTATGATACATATCACACATTTATAATATATACAAAAAAAATATTTATGATATATTATTTATAATATATTATTTAGTAAGATATTCATAATATATTTTATCCTGCTTTAGTTATAAATACTTTACTGTCAGTAAAGATAATTTTTACTAACCTAAAAGTATTCATAATTAAAGTATGGTATAAAATATTAAAAATATCTTTAACAAATAAAATATTTATAATATCTTTGTGATATTATAATATAGTATGATTTCTTTTTAATATCTTTGTGATATTATAATATAGTATGATTTCTTTTTTGTATCTTCTAACTGTAATGCTGTCCATAAGAGAGTTTTTAAGTGAAAAATATTTTTCTAGAGTGTAAAAATAATAAAATCTGTTTAAGTCTATTATTATTTGTATCAAGTTTTATTTTAGTTTATGTAAATATTAATCAACAAAAATGAATTTTATTTATAACCAATGATTTTTTATTATTCCATTTTGTAACATAAATGATGTTGAAAGCAGAAGTTTGTGCAAGTTTTAGATAAATTGATGAATAATATATACATAGAAATCTTCGTTTAAAACCCTATGTCAAAATATATATTTTATTTTATTTTGTATATATTTAAATTTAACAAATAAAGTTATTTAATATAATCTTTAATTTAACTTTAAAAAATCTAGCTAGCATTACAAAAAAAATCAGTTTTTCAAGTTTGCTATTTTTTATCAATAAAATAATGTTATGGTCAGAAGAATAGACAATCGAAAAACGTGTTATATTGTTAATTAAACTTTCTATTGATTGTAACGATTATTTTACTGATTATTCAGGGTTTTTTAGTTTGCAAATGATGTTAATGTCTGCATAAAATCAGTTTAGTTTTTTATTATATATCTATAGAGACTGATAAAATTGCAAGCCCTTTTAATATATTTGTTACAAGAAAATTGTAAACTTACAAGGGTATACAATAGTATTTACTTAAATGATAAATAACATAAACTATAGAAAGTATAAATAGAATTTAATAAAAAATTAAAAGGTTTTATTTATTTTCAACTACTTTAATTAGCAATTAGTTTCCTAATTTTTATTTAAAATTGCTATGTTAATACATTTTCAAATGCTGGTATACTTTTATTAATTTTGTTTTATATGATTTTATATATGTTAGTGATATTATGTTTAAGAGTTTTTAATTTTGTTATTTGTTTAGCATTTATTTTACTCTACTTTCAAAACATTTTGAGTCTAAGTAAAATTTTAAAATTAGGTTTTTTAGTTAAGCCATGTAAGTCATTTTTTAATCTGTATTGTGTTAATCTGTATTTTAAAATATTTATTTGTTATTTTAGAATACTGTAGAAATAAAATTAGAATAAAATAAAAACTAGAAGAGACTAATCACATCTTAATCATATTGTTCTTCTAACATTGCTTCACTGGATATATTTTATTTATAAAGTTAGCAAATTTTGAAATTATATTTTTAAAGCTTATGCAATTTGAAAGAAACTACTTTTAATGAAACTTAAAGCAAGTAGCATGCAAGCTGTTAATTGAGTTGTTAATGATATATTCTCTGTATAGTACTGCCTGTTCATGAAGTGAATAATAGTAAAAGCGAATGGGAATACCAGCTGTTAAATCGTCCATTGAAATTATTAGCTTCGCAATGACGAAAAAGATAATTCTTTTATAAAAAAAGATGGATTATTGATAGTTGTCTTATTTAAGAACTGCTAAGGTGCATGGAGGGACAGCTAGGATGCATTTGATCCATTCAAAAGTATCCCAAAACACAAATTTAAAATTAAAAAAAAAAACTACTGAATAAATAAAGTTTTCAGAATGATTTAAAATTAGTTCCAGTTATTAAAGCAGTTTTTAAGATTAAAAATCTACAATTTTTTAAGCATAAATTAATACATTTTAAAACTTCACGACTAGATTTGTTTAATAAAATCTTCGCGGATTCACTCAGAACAGAAATAGGAATTTTAACCAAACCAGATTGTGAAAATGCCACAAATCAATTTTTTTATTGTGTCTCTATTTATTAATGAATCTGATTATTTTTTTTCTCTAAATAAGTCTTTTTAAATTTTGAATATTATTATTAGCTTTAATTCTGATGATTTTCAGGGCATTTTTTACTTAGCAACTAATTTAAAATAAGTTGTAGGTATTGAATGACAGATCCAGGATTTTTTGGTAATTGAGATAGCTAACTTCCAGACAGGAGCAAACTCCAAACATAAGTATGTTTATACTTATATCAAATAATTAGTCTATTCAAAAAATTGCGATGATTGGAGGCAGGTTACAAAAAAGCCCTTGAAGTTTTTTACCCCCTATCCTCCTTACCCTAAACGTGAGGGGCAACAATTTGATAAAAAAATTTTGTACTTTTATCAATTAGATTTATATTCATCAATAAATTTCAAGTTTTATAGTATTATCTCTCAGCGATCAAAAATTATGACCATATAAAATTGTAACCCCCTCATATTGAGGGGGTTTAAACTTTATATGGTCATAATTTTTGAACGCTCAGAGATAATACTCTGAAACTTGAAGTTTATCAATGAATATAAAATCTAATTGAGAAAAGTACAAAAAATTTTTTTTCAAGTATAAAAAAATATATTTTTTTCAAGTTGTTGCCCCTCATGTTTGATTTATGAAGTCAAATGGCTTTTTCGGTCCATGCCTCCATTCGTCGCAATTTTTTGCACAGTCACATTATTTGACATAAGTATAAACATACTACTAATTGGAGATTGCTCTATGTATGAAAGTTAGCTATCTCAATCACCAAAAGATCCTGGATCTGTCACTGGGTATATTGGAGTAACTATATCTGAACCAAGATTTTAATATTTTCTTTTGGGATTTTTAATTCTTTTTACATTTTAAATTTATTTCAATACTGAAGATTTTACCTATATTTTTGATTTACTATTATTTTTCATTTTTCTACCAAAAAAAATGTATTTTTAATTTTAAAATCGTTTAACAAATTTAATTTAATTAAAAAAAAGTTTTAAAAAAGTTTTATTTTTTAAGCAAATAATATAATTTTTTTTCCATGTGGGAAGGGAGAAGAAGTTTTTAGCTCTCTTTAATTAAACTAAAGCTTAAAAATTTTCAAACAAATTCACTGAATTGAACTAGTTTTGTGTTAAGGGCTCGTCCATAAATTACGTCACGCTGTAGGGGGAGGAGGGGAGGGGTTGGTGGTTTTGTGACAACTCATACAAAACTTGATTCTTAAGTATTGCAATTTTGTGATGAGGAGGGGGAGGGGGGAGGTCAAAATTGGTTAAAAATTGCGTGACGTAGTTTATCGACGACCCCTAACTAGTTTTTAGAAAACAAAGAGCTTATTTAATTTTAAAAAAATGTATAAATGGCCTTATTTTTAAACCTTGCTAATTCAAAGAGCATAGTTATTCATTTAGTTTGTAAAAACTAACTTTATTCACTCTGTTTTTTAAGTTAGTCCCTGAGAATGAACTTTTTTTTGTACTCGTTCCTAATAAAACGCATTTTCGTACATGTCTTTATAAATGCTGTTAAAGTGTAAATTTATAGTATTTGTAAAAATAAGGATTACATTTTATGTCTTGTAATATGTCAGAACACAGTTAATCTTTTGGTTTACAAAATTTAAAGTTATTTTTGAATCAGCAGTAGATAAAGAAACAAATAATTTTTATTTTTCTTATTTTGTCCCCAAATAAGCACATTTTTTGCATAACCCCGAAAATAAAAATTTTTCTGCTTGTTTTTATAATGAAATTTATTAATTAAGCTACAGTATTTGTTAAAATATAAGTTACATGCTATGTCTTCTTACGCCACAGGTCGCAGTGAATCTATTGGTTTGCAAAAATTAAAATCATTTTCGAATCAGCGCTATAGTAACGCACATTTTTTTACTGGTCCCCGAAAATACATATTTTTTTGCATATTATTATAATAAAATTGAAAAAATTAAAAAATTACAATATTTGTAAAAATATAAATTATATGCTATGTCTTTTCATGTCAGAGCGCAGTGAACCTATTGGTTTGCAAGAATTAAAATCAATTTTATATCGGCGCTATAATGATTTTTTAAACTAAACTAGTTTTTAGTTGGTCCTTAAAAATACACATTTTTTTACTGGTCCCCATAAATGCATAAATTTTTGCATGCCTTTATAATAAAGTTTAAGAAAAAAAACTGCAGTATTTGTAAAAATATAAATTATATACTACGTCTTGTAATATCACAGAGCGCAGTGAATCTATAGCGCAGTGGTTTGCAAGAATTAAAGTCATTTTTAAATCTGCGCTATAATAATTTTTAAACTAAACTTGTTTTTTAGTTGGTCCCCGAAAATGCACATTTTTTTACTGGTCCCCAAATATACATCGTTTTTTGTATGTTATTATAATAAAACTAAAAAAAAATTACAATATTTGAGAAAATATAAATTATATGCTATGTCTTGTCATGTCACAGAGCGCAGTGAACCTATTGGTTTGCAAGAATTAAAGTCATTTTTAAATAAGCGCTACAGTAATTTTTTAAACTAAACTTGTTTTTTAGTTGGTCCCCGAAAATACATATTTTTTTGCATGTTATTATAACAAAATTGAAAAAAAAATTACAATATTTTTAAAAATATAAATTATATGCTATGTCTTGTTACGTTACAGAGCGCATGGTTTGCAAGAATTAAAATCAATTTTATATTGACGCTATAGTAATTTTTTAAACTAAACTTGTTTTTTAGTTGGTCCCCGAAAATGCACATTTTTTTACTGGTCCCCGAAAATGCATATTTTTTTGCATGTCTTTCTAATAAAATTTAAGAAAAAAAATTGCAGTATTTGTAAAAATATAAATTATATACTACGTCTTGCCATATCACAGAGTCAGTGAACCTATTGGTTTGCAAGAATTAAAGTCATTTTTAAATTAGCGCTTTAGTCATTTTTTAAACTAAACTTGTTTTTTAGTTTGTCCCCGAAAATGCACATTTTTGTACTGCTCCCCGAAAATACATATTTTTTTGCATGTTATTATAATAAAATTAAAAAAAAAATTACAGTATTTGTAAAAATATAAATTATATACTATGTCTTGACATATCACAGAGTCAGTGAACCTATTGGTTTGCAAGAATTAAAGTCATTTTTAAATCAGCGCTATAGTCATTTTTTAAACTAAACTTGTTTTTTAGTTTGTCCCCGAAAATGCACATTTTTTTTCTGGTTCACGAAAATGCATAATTTTTTGCATGTCTTTATAAGGAAATAAAGTATAATATATCAGAAGAAATAACATTTTTTATTCGTGTATCTAGGCCTTCTCATCCGTGTCATTTCATTCGTGTATCTAGGCAATATCATTTTTATATAAAAAATAATTATTTCTAAATTATGCGTTTCAGTCAAATGATTAGTTATAAGACTTTTTTATTTTATTTCTACATTGATTTTAAGAGAGCATTTCAATAGCAAGTTATAATTGGACGTATTTTTGATGGTGTAAGATAAATTTTTGCCGCTGGTATATTTAATTGTAGACTTTTTTTTCAAATGTGCTCAGAAATGTTATTCAAATTTGTTATTTATTTGAGTGTTGCGATCAAGTAACGCTAGATAAACACGTTGAAAAAAATCTGAGATTAAATAATTTTTAATATACTTTATGCGTCTATCTTTGTTGTCAATTTTTATGGAGTTAAACCTAATTTTTGAAGAGCGACCTTAGGTACAACAGCTTGTGATTTTAGTTTCAATTAAAAAATTATTGTACCTAGAGCCACAAATTATTAGGCGCTTTTACATGACGGAGATCTATAATTCAATACTTTATACTTATATTAATACAAATTAATTAATATAGAGATGTGATCATATCAGTTTCGCTATTTTTAAACAAGCCTTGAGTTTAGACATTCAATAAATCCGTTAAAAAATCCTTGTGCGATTTTTTTAAAACCATCGTCTAAATTTAAAAGATTTAGGTTTGTGTAAACTTTTTTTTTTTTAATGAATTGCTAATTTAATTTGATTAAAGTTCATAAATGGCTTCCTTGTTATGACTTGTTCTGTCAAAGAGCATAATCAAGGGAACTGTGTTAACTAAATTAAACAAACTTTATTTTGTCTTTAAAAATAAAGCCGATCTTGATACCAAAACTAGTAAAAACAGGCGCTCTAACTACTGAGCTTTAACTGGAAATTTTTTATAGCTGGAGTGGCTATAAAATTGTCAAAAAAATTCTAAATTCTTATACTTTGGTTTGCAAAATGTAAGTCATTTTTAAAATGACGCTAAAGATACTAATTTTTTTTAAATTAAGTTTGTTTTACTATTTGTCCCCGAAAATGCACATTTTTATGCATGTCCCCGAAAAAACACATTTTATTGTAGGTCCCCGTAAATGACCATTTTATGTTTAAAAAATTTACGGGGACCATTTTTTACAAAAAATTTATATATTTAGTTGTCATTAAGACTATAAATTAACCTCATGTTGCCGTGTAAAAAAAAAAAAAGAAAAAAAATTTTAAACAAAGTTTTCATAGAAAATTCTTAAATTCAAATTTGTCCCCGAAAATGCACATTTTTACAATGTCCCCGTTAATGATCAAAAAGGAGTGTATATATATATATATATATATATATATATATATATATATATATATATATATATATATACATATATTGCCTACGCCTAATATAAATATATATAAGAGTATTAATATGTGAATATTGATATTATTGGTTTTTTATATGTTTCTTATCATTTAAAAAGTTTATAAACTTCAAAAAAAATTAAGTAATTAAATCAATCAAACAGTTAAAGTCAATGAAAAAATTAAAATCAATCAAACAGTAAAAATGAATGAAATAATTAAATTAATGAAACAGTTAAAATATATTAAAAAATTAAAATCAATTAAATAGTTAAAATCAAATAAATAACTAAACAACAAAAATCAAACAATTAAACCATCGACTAGTCATTAACCTCAATAAAACCAATAAAATTAAAGCAAACATAAAAAAAAATTCATAGACATAAATTTAAAGAGGAAATTTTTATACACATTTATCTAGTGTCACAATGAACTAGAGTCATAAAAACAAAACCCCCTTTTGAAAATGGCATCATGATTGCTTTAGAAATAAGTTCTTCTTTTTTAAAAACAGATTCAGTATAATTATCAATCGTAGATATAAAAAAATATGTTGTATGTGGAAGACAAGTCTGGTTCATTAAAATAAGTATTTTAATTTAATTAACCTTCCAAGGTACATATCTTCACTAAGCTTTTTGGTTATAATCGTGAACCCAGATTTTGCAATTAAAAAAACACTATTTTTTTTCCCTGTACCAATTTTAGTTGTTTTTTTTTGAGTTGTTACATTTTCATTGAGTTGTAATTTTTCCTCTAATCTTTTGACAGCCTGAGATATAGCATATCTTCCTGAGTGCACAACTTTTTTTAAACATCCTAAGTAATTTTCAAATGGATAAGCAGATAGCTCGTTTAAAGTCTTATTATGATTTAAAACATCATCAGCTATATGTATTAGAGAATGGACATTATAAGATGAAAAAGTCTCTCCATAGAGTAAAATAGCCTCATTAGTAAACCAATAAAATAACTTTTTAGAAAATATAACATAACGTTATTGTTTACTGAAAATATCAGAAAGAAGTATACGTGTAGCAATTGACAAAGACAGAAACAAATTGTATTCTTTTCCAGAGATCTTACCTTTTAGTACAACTAATCCAGAATACAGAAGAAAGAAACGAAACTCTACAGCCTTAAAATATAATAAGTCATCTAGTTTTCTTGCAGTACGTTGAAATTCTGAAGGGGTACTTTCTGCAATATGAAGCATCTCAGCTGATATTTGATCAATTATATTTTGGTTTAATCTATGGATTGATGATCTTCTCACCCAGTTTTGTAATAATCTTTTAACAACTCCTAAACATATCAGATGCATATAATCTAATACAAAACCACTTACCATAGGAAAGTTTAAAGAAAGTAAAGGAGAGAGTGGTTTGTGTTGATGTAAATCATAAACACCACATCTAAACTTAGCATCTGTTCTAATTGGTGCTGATGTACCCAATAGCCTTACACCTTGTGTATATATACCATGCTCTTCACATCTTTCACAAGACTTGTATCCGCTATGACCTTGAATACACTTTAAAAATGCTCTTGCTGGAGCGTCACATATAAAAGCCGTTAAACAGACAGGAAAATAAATATTATTATGTTCATACCCTTTACTTAACAAATGTTTCATTTCTTCAATAAACTCTTGAAGGTAGCAAGAAATATTGTTAGGCTTAATTTCCCCATACCACAGAGCAACCAAATATGGAGAACTTTGATTAATTTTGATTAAAATTGGCCAAAACAATTTGCATTGACTTGAGTATACCCTCACTCCATCTATATTAACTGTCAGCTCTAAAACCTTCTTTACACCTTTTGTGCAATTTAAATAATGTATTAAAACACTAGCTACTGTTAGATATATGAAATCGCCACCAGCTTTTTTAATAACATTCACATCATGTAACGTTTTCTTTAATGTTCTATTATCTCTTGGTAAACCTGGTATAACACTATTTAAATGAATTAAAAGCTCATTTAAGGGTGCAGTTTTAATGTTATGCTTTAAGGACCACGTTCGAAGAAAAGATATGGTGGTTACATCTTGATTTTCTATTTCCATATTTTCATTCACATTTGTTTCACTGCTGATTAGTTTTTCACTATCTGAGGAATCAATACCAAAGGGAACGCTGTCATCTTCATTTGATAAAATATAATTACAGGAAAGATTATTTATGCTGTCAGAGTCAGAGGAATAACAATTTATCAAATTTTGCTCAGCACAGACACTATTTTTAACTGATTGTTGATGATTCGTTTCAATTGGAATTTCCTTAATGTTGTTGCCTACTGTAAAATCTACTGAAGTTGAAGCTACTGAAGTTGAAGCTGGTAAAGAAACTTTTTTTTCTTTATAATCTTCTTTTAACAAATCTTTAATCAATCTATTGTTTTTGCGCCAGTCTCTCATGTAATGCTTAAATAACTACTTCGAGTGTTTTTTTTAAACATAATCAGTCGTAAATTTATCAAAATATAGAAATTAAATAAAGATTTGCTACAATTTTAATAATTTTATTATGAAATAAAAATCAAACGCTTATCAGAATGTTCAAAAAATTTAACTGATTATATTTACCAAGCATAAGCGTGCTAAGTAACGTTTTGTCAGCGTTGAAATCACGACAAAGCAACAGTGTTTTGATAACGGTCGTAAACGGCGATTTTAACACCGTTGGTTGAATGCTATTAATTCGTTGATCACCGTTGATCACCAATCAACTTCATCGGATCAACGTTGAATCAACAGTGATGTGCACAACGGGTAACTTTGATATGTTTTTAAAATAGTATTAGGAGATATAAGGTTTTTAAAAAACCAGGTATAATTTTAATCACTTAGCAACGCCTTAGCAACGCCAAGCAAGACTTGGTTTTGCACAAAAATTTAGTAATATATCCATGTTTTTAAAACAGGGGATCGCATTGAATCTTACAAATAAGTTTTTTTTTATAAAATGCCTTAAATCCATTAGCTAAAATCACATTATTTTCATTAAATCACAACTGCAAGTTTCAAATTTTAAAGTGAAGTAGACACCTAACTTCAAATACAATAATTGATTGTTTGGTGCTGTTCCGTATTTATTTATTTTATTTAGAATTA
Organism: Hydra vulgaris; assembly: GCF_022113875.1. Lineage (NCBI taxonomy): Eukaryota > Metazoa > Cnidaria > Hydrozoa > Anthoathecata > Hydridae > Hydra > Hydra vulgaris. Next base: position 5,123,628 of record NC_061166.1, read on the forward strand.
TAAAAACATTTATTAAGTATATTAGTTGGTTTTTAAAAATGCCAAAGTCTTTAAAAGCAAAGAAAAAGATGAAGTTTAAAGGTAACAGATTCACAAAAAACAACAAGCTTCATGATAAAACCATGCAAATCGAAAAACCTTGTTCAAGTAAAAGAAAACTTAGAAAGAAAAAATGCAGTAGTTCATTTAGTAACAACGATGATTATAACATTTTAATAAACTTTTCAATTCTTCAGAATGAGCTTGTAAAATTTATTTTTTGTCCTAAATGTAAGAAAACAGTAACTTTATCAAACAATTTCAAAAAAAAAAGGGATTTTCTTATCTTCTATGTTTGAATTGCACAAATTGTGACTGGAAATATGAATTTGAAAGCTCACAGAAAACAAATAAACTTACTTTAGGAAAAGCTGTAAGTTGCATTAATTATCAAATGGTTATAGCTTTTCGTAAGATTGGTCAAGGTTATCAGGGAATCCGTACATTTGCTAACATTATGAACATGCCAACACCAATATCATTTCCTGGATATTAATTAATAAATAATAAATTACATACTTTTTATAACGATGCAGTTTCAGAAAGCATGAGCAATGCAGCTTTAGAAATAAAGAGTTTACTTGCTACCAATACTTTTGATAACAATAGCATTCAAAGTATGAAGGGAAAAAAACTAAGTAATGGAAAAAAATTAAATGGGGCAGGAAGATTGACAGATAAAGTTATAAATAAACTTCAAAATTATTATGGAATGGCAATTAGGCAGAATAAACTATTATACCCAATGAAGAAATCTGTTTGGACTGTGTTATTTCATAATAGTAATATAAGTAATCCCATCGAACGCCATCAATTCTGCCCTCAATCCAAAAACAGTTGGTGCTTGTGGCAAACAGATAGATTTAATAATCAAAACAAATACAAACCCACATTAAATATACCATTGTCAATCAAAGATGCTCCTTCCCAATTTTTCTTGATCTTTCAAGTGATGAGTTACTTTCCAAATGTTTACACGAACAAAACCAAATTAACAATGAGGCTATAAATTCTATCATATGGAAAAAATGCCCTAAAAAGATTTTTGTTGGAAAAAAGGTTTTGGAGATTGAAGTTTGATCTGCAATACTACAGTTTAATGAAGGTGCTACTGCCCAGCAAACATGTCAGCGTTGAATCAACGTTGAAAACCAGTCGCAAAAGATGTTGCGGAAACGTTGACAAAGTAATCGATTTGCAAAGATATGTGACGTTGTTAAAGAGACGTTGATTAAACGTTGTAGCGTAACGTTGAAAAAACGTAACTAACAGACGTTACAAAAATGTCTCAACTAAACGTTGAAAAAGCGTTACTTAAAAAGCGTTGCATAGGCGCCGCAACTTAACGTTGAAAAAACGTTACTTGAAAAGCGTTACTTTAACGTTGTTAAAGCAGTTGATTTTGCAAGGATTTGTAACATTGGTAGTAAAACGTCGATTTAACGTGACTCAAAGACGTCGAGTAAAGGTTGAAATATAACGTTAAATCAACGCTCAAATGCGCTGGAGAAAATATCGCAAAATATTATTAAACGTGATTAAACTTGATTATAATGTATATTGAATTTGCAAATAAAACAAAATTGTATGTTGAACTCTGCACTTGCAATATTTCCAAAGTCGATTTTTAATACAAATAGTAATATACAATGAAAAACATAAAAAATATACAATTTATTTATATAAAATTTACAATTTATAGATAAAAATATAAACAACTTTTTTAAGATTTATGTGTGTGAGTGAATTTACAGGATATCGTATCGATAATCCAGGATATCATTGAGATACAGAATCTAAATCAAAAAAATAAAACTTGTATCATTATCAATCTGAAAGCAAATGTTTAAAAAATGTTATTGAATTAGTATAATTATTATTAAATTTAAAAAGTAAAATTAAATATATATATATATATATATATATATATATATATATATATATATATATATATATATATATATATATATAAATTAAATATATATATATATATATATATTGTAATTGTCGTAATAGCATAAAATAAGTAATTGTTTTTAAAAGTAACACGACGTTTTTTATTCTTGAAATGTTTTGTAGTAAACAACTGGGGTTGATATTTGACTAGGGCCGGGGCCGGGTTTGATAAAATATAGCCAAGGCCAGGGCCGGGTTTGAGACCAGGCTGCATAAACATTTATACATCCTAAAGTATATTTTTTAAAATTAAAATTCATGCTATATTTTGTATATATATGCATATATGAACATCATTGTGATCAACATGATCATCATAATCATCATAACTATCATCATCATCATCATCATCATCATCATCATCATCATCATAATTATCATGATCACCAACAGCATAAAAGCAGAAGGCTTGACAATGATAATAAAAATTATGTTGATGTTGTTGATCGTCATCATGATAATCATCATCATCTTTATTATGGCACTATGTAAGACACACTCTTCAAATTTTCTTACATCTACCACAACCATTTTATACTGAAGCTGCTCCACTCTACATGTTAACACCTGAATTACTTTAACTTTTTCTAAAAAAAAAGGTTGTTTGATACAACGTTTTTTCTAATCTGTAAGTTTTTTATAATTCTAAGATTATGCCTACTTTTTATATCTTGTTAGAGTCACATCACACATCCATCTGATCATTTTCTCTTTCGGCAAATACTACACTATATAAATACTAAAGTTTACACAACAATGAAAGGATAATGTATGCCAGCATCTAAACAAATAGCAAAGAAATATACTTATATCCATAATATGTGTGCAAAAAGTGCATCTTGAAAGCTTATATTGCTTCTGGAATAAATGTTTGGAAGCTTTTATTACTTCTCTTTAGTTTTAAATCAAGCCTCATTCGACTCTACATCTTTCAACATTAACTACGTTTTTCAGCTTTTTTATAAGAACATCTCTCTTAAGAAAAAATTGTCCTTTTTTTATTGCAATAAGCTAATGTATAAATAAAGTCTTGTCTGATGTAAATCTCTGTTATTATCAGTTTACTAAACCTTGTATCATATCTTAGATGTTGATTCTAGAGATTTTTGGTTAGTTTTCAACAGTGTTATTAACTAAAGTAAGTCTGACGTTTAATCTCTATTTTTTGGGTCTCAACTTTTTACGTTACCCCAGAGTAAATCAGAGCTATTTACAAAGAAATCTTACTCTAGTTTGACTCTGGAATATAACGGCCATACTCTTCCTGACAGTAAAATATTTTTGCTAAACTTTAAATTAATTCATTGTTAAACATCGAAATTACTCTAGCTTCCAATACTAAAACTAATTCTCAATTAAACACATCTACAATGTGTCATCAATCATCATCTTTATTAGGCACTATGTAAGGCACACTCTTTAAATTTTCTTACTTCTACCACAACCATTTTATACTGAAGTTGCTACCACTCTACATGTTAATACCTAAATTACTTTAACTTTTTATTAAAAAAATGGTTGTTTGATACAACATTTTTTCTAATCTATCTAAGATTATGCCTACTTTTTATATCTTTTTAGAGTCACACCACACATCCATCTGATCATTATCTCTTTCGGAAAATACTACACCATATAAATACTAAAGTTTATACAACGATGAAAAGATATTGTATGCCAGCATCTACTACTCTACATCTCATTTAACATTAGTTACATATGCCTCATTTTACTCTAAATAATTCAACATTAATTACGTTTTTCAGCTTTTTTATAAGAACATCTCTCTTAAGAAAAAATTGTCATTGCAATAAGCTAATGTATAAATATAGTCTTGTCTGAAGTAAATCTCTGTTATTCTCAGTTTACTAAACCTTGTATCTTATCTTAGATGTTGATTCTAGAAATTTTTAGTTACTTTTCAACAGTGTTATTAAACTAAACTAAAGTAAGTCTAACGTTTAATTTCTAACTGGGTCTTATCTTTTTACATTACCCCAGAGTAAAACAGAGCTATTTACAAAAAATTCTTACTCTAGTTTGACTCTGAAATAAAACGGCGATACTCTTCCTGATTTTAAAATATTTTTGCTAAACTTTAAATTAACCCATTGTTAAACATCGAAATTACTCTAGCTTCCAATACTAAAACTAATTCTCAATTAAACACTTCTACAGTTTGTGCTTCAGACAAAATTTCCATCATAGTCTTAAAAAAGTGTTCTCCAGAACTATATACAACTTTTGCTAAACTTTAAAAAAGTGCTAAATGCGTGATTCCTATTTTTCAAATCTCTAGAAAACACTTTGACCTCTCCAAGTATCCTACGATTCTTCTTCACTTTGTTAATAGTTTCTTATAATTTTCTATGAAAAGGTTTTGAGGTAATTAAATTACTTCTTTCTAACTACAGTAGTAAAGTTATTCTTGAAGGCTTACCCTCTTTATTTCAAGTAACTTTAAAATTCTATATTTGTTCATGTAATATTTTTTATCTACAATAACAATCATAATGAAATTTAAAGTGGCTCTATTTGCTGATGACTGCACTTTATACTCTTGTCTTGACAATTAATCTTCACTTTTTGATTGCTTAGAACAAGCAGCAAAGTTTAAATCTGATCTCTCTTCTGTAATAACCTAAGGCTTGATGTATCTTATGGATTTAAATTCTGGACTTTAAATCCACAATTTTTGTTATACAACAAAATTCATTTATTTACTACAAAAAAATATTGCAATATTGTTGGTATTCCTATATTGACAAATAAAAACCCTATAACTATTATAATGAATTATATAATAATAACAATAATAATAATATATATATATATATATATATATATATATATATATATATATATATATATATATATATATATATATATATATATATATATATATATATATATATATATTTATATATATATATATGTATGTATATATATATATATATATATATATATATATATATATATATATATATATATATATATATATAATAATATATATATATATATATATTATTATATATATATATATTATTATATATATATATTATTATGAACAAAGTACATAATATGATTTAAATTGATGATTTATAGTTACGCCTATTGAAATAAGTTTTATTTAGTTAATTAATGTATGGATACATGACTATTTTTAATTGCAAAATTTATATATATAATATATATT
>NC_061166.1:5129818-5162547 GCF_022113875.1 Hydra vulgaris
TATATATATATAATAAAGGTTCAATTTAAAGTTTTTTCTTTTATTTATAAAGTTGTACTTGATAAAAATAAATAAATAAAGTTGAACATTTTGAATATTTATTGATTATTATGATAAATTATATAAAATATATATAAAGTATAAATATTTTGCAAAAACACTTTTATTTGCAATAACTGCTTCATTGCATTGTGGCTTGCTTGCAATTTATTTTTTATAGTTTCTGTCAACATTGGGTTATTATGCTAGATCTTTATAATCTCTTCCATAAGATCTTGCTTATTAGTAAGATTTTTTTTTCCAATCTTTTGCTTTACTATTTTCCAAATGTTTTCTATGAGGTTAAGATCATGCGAGTTGTCTAGCTATAGCAATACATCAACTAAGCGATAACAGTTTTTATTGTGTGGCAAGTTGCACCATCTTGCATAAATATAAGATTTTTGACATTGTTTTTAATATTTTTAAATTTTTTTTGTCAATTTTTTACTTTTTTGGCTGGACCTTAATCCCTCTTCTTTTAGCCTTCTACAAATGGTCCGGTCTGACACAACAATTACAGCTTCATGGATAAGCTTAGTGGCTTTTTTTCTGTTTTCCAAGCAGATATTTCTGATTATACTGTCCGCTCTTGGTGTTTTCTTGTGTTTAGAAGGTGGTCTCCTTGGACAATTTTTTTTCCCTGTATCAATTCTTTTTCTTACTTGCATTACGGTTTGGTAAGAAACCTTTGCGGTTTGTGTAATTTTTCATTGAGAATAATTTGTATTTTGTCTAAGACATGTTTATCAATTTTTAATGTAACTATAATAATAATAACAATGTATAATGCAGGTTGTTGACCAATGGTTTATAATCAAAAATTAATATGGCTGGCGGTAAAGGTAAAGAGAAGTTTAGAGGAACAAACATTAGGTATTTACTTGTAAGTTAAGTGTAAAATTATATATTTTTTAAAAATCACAGTTCGTTTTTTTAATGCTATTTTATTTTTATCTTTTTAATGTATTTGATGCAAATTACACAGGCAATACCTTTTTTATAGAGAGAGTTTTGTCAATTAAAGTGACTGCTTCAGTTGCCGAAATAAGAAAAGAAATAATGACTTTATTAAAATACGCACTCGACAGATCGAATGGTGGTGGTCGGCGCGTAAAAGACGATTAACCCGATGTATAACATTCATACTTTTTCCTAGTTGTTCTGGAACTATTGATAATAGTTGTTATTGATAAATTGACAAATATATTACTGATAAATAAAACTTTTTTTTTCAAACATTTTATTTTATTTGCATTGTATGTAAAGTCCGTTGAAGCAATTTAGTTGTATCTGATTAATTTACGTGAAATATAATATCCTCTTCGCAAATTATTGCTTTTTTATTGTGTTATTTTATTGCAATTAAAGTTGAGATAATTTTTTAGTTAATTGGATTTAACCAAAATAAAAAACAAAAATCAACGTTGAATTTACGTTGTTTCAACGTTTTTCTAACGTCTTATCAACTACGTATCAATCGAATATATCACCTATTCAAAGTTGAAATATGGTTGATATGTAGTCGGTAAGACGTTAGATCAACGTTGAAACGACGAATCATCGACGTTGTTTCAACGTCGTAGTTTTCGACGTCGGATTTTATTTCCAATTCAACCAAATTTCAACGTTGTTTCAACGTGGCATATGGTCGGTTTGCGACGTTGTTTCAACGTTATTTCAACGTCATTGTGCCTGCTGGGTATGGTGGACAAAATTATTTTGATCATACAAAATACGACACTACTTTTATAAAATGAAAGTTTTACATGTTTTATATGTTAAAAACTTACCTCGTTATTTTACGACCAGTCTTTGTTTATATTATAAATAATGATCTTGACTATACTTTTTTTTGTAAAGGTAAACTATTGAGTAGTTAAAATATATAAACTAATATCACATTCGCATAATATTTTAAAAGTTACTGTTTATTATATCTTTGCTTAAAAATTCAAAAATTCTTGCTTTTTATTATGCATTACATTTTATTATACCGCAATTGATTTTTGTGCATTACCAATTGCTTTGCGATGTATATTAGTGTTGTTATTAAACGAAGAGAACACTAACATTTGAAACATTTTTTAAAATTACAATTCACAATTGTAAAAACCACGTAAAAATAAAATAAGAATTCAATTATTTTACGAATAAAAAATTGGTGTTTTCTAAAAACTTCGTCGAAGTTTCGTCGAAGTTTCTCGATTTGTCTCGAACTCCGAAACTCCGAAAAACCGAGAAAAATCCGTCGAGACGGAGTTCCGAATGGATCCACTGGATACTTGATGATCTTTATTATACATTTTAGAAAATTATTCGTCTGAACGAAGAACAGAATTAACCTGATTAAAAACAATTCTTCCTTGCCATTCACCATTGACATTACATCGTTCACAGCCATGGTAAGCATTGTGTGGGTTTATACATTTAATAGTTCATGTGCCGGACATCACATGTCCAAAACTTTATAGTGACATTAAAAAAGTTATCTTAGTAAACAAGACCGTTTTCTGAAAGCATTTTGAATTCCTCCAAAAACTGCCTGAGAAACTCCATAGAAGAGTTAGGTTTTGTTTGCCACAGAAAAAAGCAACAGGAAATGGATGTTTGAATCAAACTGACAAAGTAAAGATCAAAACTGAGTATTGCTAGATTTAAAAAGCGGCAGACCATCTAAATTTACTATTAAATGTTGTTATTGATACTTGCTTCATTATCTTGGAGAATATTTTTAATACCGGTAGCTAAACCTAGATAGAATTAGTCACCAGAGCACAAATTTTCCGTAATCACACAATTATGCGTTTTAAGTAAGGTTTTAGAATTTTTTAATAGGTCCTCATGTCAGTGTTTTTGCAACAAAATAAGCAAATCATTTAATGAAAAATGTAACAGCATGCTTAACTACACACTAAGCAAGATTATGGGCCAAATCAGGACAATGTTTAGAATGAAAAGACTCAAAAGAATTACTAAAATCGTCACTTAATGAAGAGAGTTCAGTTATAGGTATTATAGAATCACTTTTAAAAGTATCAATACTATTATAAATTGGAAAAAAACTCACAAGTTGAACTTTGATAATTATTATTTTCTAATATACTGGCAATCAAAGAATAAGTCTTTCTCCATATTGTAGACCTTGATTTCATTGTATATTTTTGTAATTTTTATTAATAATACCTATAAACACAAGAATATTTATGCATATATATATATATATATATATATATATATATATATATATATATATATATATATATATATATATATATATATATATGCATATATATATATATATATATATATATGCATATATATATATATATATATATATATATATATATATATATATATATATATATATATATATATATATATATATATATATATATATATATATATATATATGCATATATATATATATGCATATATATATATATATATATATATATATATATATATATATATATATATATATATATATATATATATATATATATATATTTTTTATTGTTTTGCATTTATATATATATTTATTTTATTGTTTTGCATTTAGATTGAAGAGTGATGGAAATTGTTTGTATAGCTCAGTAGCAATGCTAATTAACAGCAGCACAGATACTCTAAAGATCTTGCGACTTTTGACGTCAATTAAGCTGTATAACTATTCTCAATATTATTCAAGGTATCCTTTATTTGTACTTTGTTTTGAAATTTATCCAAAGGGTTTTTTATTATTGAGCAGCGTATTATTGTGCTGTATTTCATTTAAGGCATCTATTTTTTTTTTCCTGAATTTAAAGGTAGTTATTTCTCTGATATCATTAAGAATAAGGCATATTTTAATTGCTTTGACAAAACTTTTTCTTTCTTTTTTTGTGCTTAATAGCATTATTCCAAAAATCCAGATTTTGGTATGATAAAATAAAAGAAATTATTTAATAGCTTTAATAAACCTCAAAATTGCATTAAAAAACATTATTTAAACATTTTGTGGTGTAATACAGATTCTTCCTCAGTAATTTCCAGTATGTGATCTCCTTATCATTTTGTTCCACTTATTTTAAACTTAAAATTAAAAAGACCACTCATTAATTCTGAAGAGTCAAATTTTTAATTAACAATCGAAACACAACCAATGAAAAAATTAAAGTTTGTGCAATCATTTCCTTCTCTATCTAAAATAAAATGATTATCATCGTTTCATAAGTCTATTTCGACATGTAAATCTTTTAGCACAATTCATCAAAATCAGCGCAAAGCAAACTGAACTTTCCTTAAACTGATATACTTTTAAAAACTAATGATGTTTGCCAAGTTATTGATTTAGCAATTGTTATTACAATTGATTTACCAATTGTTATTACAATTGATTTACAAATAAAAAAAAATCACAAAGTTCTTCTATAGTTTCTAGTATCTCTAATAGCCCCATATCAATTTTTGAAATAGCAACTTTTTATTTAAAAGCAGCAAGTTTTAAAGCAGGAGTAGATAATGCGCAGTTAATAAATCTTGTAGAAAAAGTATTTGTGCCTACATGTGAATTTAAATTTCCTTTATCTGTAAATAACAAAAAAAGATCTTTTTTAAGGAGGTGGTTGGATCAATTTTCATGGTTGTTTTATTCAGAGTTCAAGTGAAAAAAGTGTTCAAACATTATTAAATGTATGTAATGAACTTTTATTATCTCATAGTTCTGCTATGATTAAAAATAATAATTTTTAATACAGCTTTATGTATTTTCAAGTTTTAAATTATTTATTTCATTGTTTTTTTGTTTCTCTTTAATAAATTCAGTTTATAAAATAAAAGTTATTTTAGTTAACACTTTAACTATTAACTTTCTTATTTTAATATTTGTAATATTTTTATTACTTTTTCATTTTATCATTTGTGCTTTCTTTTTTAGTCTGATTGGAAACAATATTTTTATTTTTTCTGATGTTGTTTATTGATGTAAAAAAATTAAATCATAGTTTATGATTTTTTTTGTTTTGGTGACTCTCATTGTAATTATCATAACAGAATAGTTTTCATTCATCTTATGAATGCATACATTCTGCTTGAATTGACTTCAATTCATTACAATTTGACTAATCTTGAATAATGACAGTCAAAGATTATAGGTGCGTGCTTGTTGTGATCCTGTTGATTGGAATATATTATCATTACCATAATTGCAGCAAAGAGGTATTTTTACCTCTTTGCTGCAATTAAGATGTGTAAATTCTGATTATGTAAGTGTAGCCATGATGTGTTTGATTGTCAAGAGGAACACCATTTGACAAAAGATTACAAAATGAATGAGATAAAGTATTCATTTATGAAGCTTGGAGGAGGGATGTCAATGTCCATGTTTCTCAGGTCTTAAACAAACTACTGGCACTTTAATTACAGCAAAATATCAACAGGACTGGAAGTCGTGGCAAACTTAAGTTTTAACCTAAAAAAAACTGCTCAAAAACGTTTAATTTAGATTTACTTTAATTAGATCCAAGTTTAATTCAGATCTACTCTGAACATTTTTGTATAAGTAGGAGTCTAACTGTCTGCTCATACTCATATTGCTTGATTAAGCAACAATAACAAAAATTTTGATTTTAAGGCAAAAACAATGAGTAACAAAAAAAATTCTATATACTTCCAAATTATTTAAAAAATATATATATATATAATTTATTATATATTATTTATATAGCAATTTTTTTTTACTTATTATGACAGTTACTTATTTAATCTTCGCTTCGAAAAAGGCTGTAAGCAACCACTGCTAGAGTTGGAAGTTACTGGAAGAGCCAAGGTGAAGTTTATGAAGAAAGATAACAACTCACAGATGACTAGATTGACAAATTATATGAATCAGGAAAACAAGATGGAGGGAGAGAATTTCAAAGAACATATGATAGAGTAAAAAAACTAGACGAATAAAAACTTTTAGAGTACTTAGGAACAGTCAGAGTTAAAGGATGAGACTTAATTAAATGATGAGTAACAAAAGAATGAAGTAGATTGCAGAAGAGACGCTAGCTCTTTATAGTTGCGCTTATTATAGTTTATAACCTTTTTCCTGGATCAACGACGCGACAAAAAAAAATTGAATCAAATGTGGCTCCATTTTTTAACATGGCTAGAGATCGCTATGGTGGTCAAATGTGGTGAGGTATGTAAATGACTAATTTTTCAATCGATGAAGAGAAAAATAAAAGAAGTTAAAAGGGGATTGAAGAAGATGGTGAAAACAATCCTCCTCATAAAACATTGTAGTATTAATATCATATTTTAAATAACATTTATTTGAATACTTTAAATATAAGTTTTAATAAATAATAATATAAACTATAAAAATGATTTTTTTTAAATTTTATTAATAAAAACATTTTCAAAAAGAGTCACGCTATACTATTCATTTTTTGATTTGTAGCGTGTAATTGCTCAAAACACAACTGGATAGCTGTATACTACATAAATTAGTGGACGCAGATAATCTACGTTAGCTCCTAAAATGTTTAGATGCACTTCTAAATTTGGTATCTACAGAAGATTTTTAGCCCTACATATTTAGATTTTTACAGAAACATAAAGAAATTACTAAAAATCACATACAAGTGAGTTTTTATTTCTTTGTCTAAAAAGTTACTTTTCCCTGCATTTTTGAGGCTAGAAACGTAGTTTTATAAAGTATTTTACATTATATTCTGAAAGCATGATTATTATTCTATTATTTGATTGATGTACATTAGCTAAAACTGCTTTGCAATAAAAGTTAAAAATTATCGTTTTATTGCTAAAAGATTTTTTATTTTTAAATATACACATATATATATAAATATACATATATATATATATATATATATATATATATATATATATATATATATATATATATATATATATATATATATATATATATATATATATATGTATATGTATATGTATATGTATATATATATATATATATATATATATATATATATATATATATATATATATATATATATATATATATATAAAATTTTGTTGTTTAGGTGTACCAAGAATTATTACAGAATTAAAGCAGCCGTGGCGCAGTAGTAGCACACTTGCCTCAGAAACGTAAGGTCCGTAGTTCAAACCCCACCTCTGGGCAAGTTTTGCGACATCGGTTGGGAAGAAGGCGTGAACTTCCTATTAAATGCTCTTCCGCGGTGATCTGTGATAAGATTGTAAGAACTTCATGAGGCACCTAAAATCAACATAAAAATGTATATATATAAATATATAAAAATATATATATACTCCTAGAGCAACTATAAGGCGACATGCGTGAAAATCATACTATAAAGCGACAGAGCGTTTTTCTCCACGAAAAACGTGGAGAAAAACGCTTTTTTTTCAAGGAAAACGATATTAAACATTATGATTAAGTTTCAGGAACATAATTATGTTAAATATAATAAAAAATCATTTAACCATCAAAATATGCAAAAATTTTAGTCGCCTTAACGATTTTGGCGTTGTTTTTGTTGTCCCCATAACGTTTTGTAACATTGCATCTACCTTAAGTTGACTATTACGGTAACTGCAAAGTTTAATTAGTTGTTTTATATATTTGCGTATATTGACATATATCAATATAAAAGCCGGAAAATTTTTTTTTCAAAATAAGACAACATTCTTTATTTTTTAAAAAGTTTCATACATACATTTTATACTATAAACTGGTGCTTTTATAACAAACTTTTAGCGTATTAGTAAAACAACATATTTCCGGGGGAAAAAATTTCTTGAAACTATAAGCTTAGATAAGTTCTATACTGAAATATTATGTTTTTACGAAGTTACGAAGTATACAGATTTAATTAGTAATGTAGGAGATATAACGAGATGCAAATAAATTCTAAAGCAGTTTGTTTTCTGCAGCAGTTCATCGAAATACTGAGTTAAGATATATAAAATTCTCAACAAAAATTATTATTTTTATGTTTATTTGTATAGTCTAAAACAATTTTTATTGAATGTGTTTTTATTAAAAACCGAAAACAAAAATTTCAAAACAAACGTGAAAAAATTAGCGCGCCGAGTAAGAAATAAAATCAAACAAAATGCAGCATAAAATAATGTAACTATGTCCATATTTTTATCATTCATCGATTTCTAAAAGCTTAGCTGTTTTTTTCAATTTTTCTACCCGAATGCGACGACAATTAACAATTCTTGTTTGAACATGCGAGTAGTTTATGCCAAACTTTTAAGCAAACCTTTCAATATATGACCGACCTAAAGGCAATCAGTAAAAAAAAAAAAAACTCATTAAATATATATACAAATAAATACTTTTTATGTTATACATGAAATAAGATACAATATTAAACCATATGAAAATTACGCAAATTATTGAAATCAACGTATTCAACGTTAACATACTTGGATAACCGCTATCCTTTTTTAAGTAGCTTGCAAATTCATTCTCAAAAGCAGACTTGCTTACCTCTGACCATATTTGGTATCTACGATCTATAACAAAATGTATTTTTAATAATAGTTAAAAACTAGGAGAAGTATACCATAAGAGTGGGTACTCAAAGTACTCACTTATTAACAAAAATCACATAAGCTAAAAAAAATATCTGTGAAAATCAGCCTTAAAAATTAGAAAATAATTGTCAGTCACCGGTAAAAACGAAAATCGTCGTTATTTGATTTTCGATTTGCCGAAAATGAACTTGGTTTATTTCTCACCAAAGTATAAGCATATTAAACTATATTAAAATTATTATGAAAAATCTTTTGAAATTATGCTGTTAGAAACTGCCCCAAGCCACGCTAGAATTAAATAGTTTTAATCTTGTTTCGTACTTTTTAATTTGAATATAACTCAATTAATCAAATTACTTTTTAATTTAAATATAAAACTTTTAATTTAAATATAAATTGAATTTATATTTAAATAAAAAGACTTTTTAATTGAAATATAAATTGAATTTTTTTTTTAAATTCCTCCTCCCTGTTTATTAGATCTGGACTAAAATTCCTACCTACACGTTTATTCCCAGGCATTATTTTCTTGCTTACTAAGCTTTATTCTCTCACATACTCTCGAGAGTAATAAGTGATATTTTTACGTGTAATAAGTGATATTTTAAGTCATGAGTCTCATTTTCAAAATATCAAGTTACTCTCGAGAGTAATAAGTGTTATTTTAGCCCATGAAAATATCTGAAAATGTGTAACAGGGTGGCCACATAAAATTTTCATAAAAGAGGACATTAGAAGATTTTAGAGGAGAATTTGCATCGAATTTAGAGGATTTTTTTTGCAAAATTTCAAAAAAATATGGGATTTTTTTTATAACTATAAGTTTGATATCCATGTTTCTACATTTATGGGGTTTGGACAGGGGTCAATAATGTGATTTTTTATGTTAAATGGCATGGAATAACTAAAGCAATTTTTTACAATCTGAAGCACTTAAAGGCGTTAACCAGTTTTGCTGACCGGGAATGGGTATCTTAAATACCCATTATACTGCCATATAATGGGTATTTAAAATATCCATTATATGGTATAGAATTTCAAATACCAAAATTATACTACCATCAAGAAATAAAAAAAACAAAAAGAGGAGTTAAAGAGGAGATTCGATCATATTTTCAATTTTTTAGATAATATAGGATTATAGAGGTTTTTTTTTAAAAAAGAGGACTAATGAGGATTTTAGAGGAGCTGTGGCCACCTTGTATAAATACTAAAATAAATATATGAAAACATCACAAAATATCACTTATTACTCTTTAGTAACAGCATTTCATGGTTATAAAGATCATATCCAATTTATATTAATGTACATTTAGTCTCTAGCTACTAAATGTTTTTTTGTGCGACCCCTCTGTATAAATTATAATGAGAAAAAAAGAACAAATTTTAATTTAGGATATAAACATTTTCTTGTTATTTTTTGGAAATTAAACTATTAACTCTATTGTCACCACCTATAAATAATGATATCAATAATTATCTTTGTACATAAATTAAAAAAACTTTTTATTGCTAACCTTTTTTATTTATTTCAGATGTACTACAAAGAGAATCATTGTAAGCAGGGGCATGGCATTCGTCTAAGTTTTGATCTATATTTTCATCTAGAAACAACTATTTATATAGAAATAAATATGTATAATACATAAAAACGTAGAAACATTAGTTTCTTTGATTTACCTCCACAAGAACGGTTAGAGTTTTTAAAAGGCAGTTGCATATATAAACAAGTTTCAATGTGTATTACATTCCTATATTAATTGAATTCCTATATTAATTGAATTAATTGAACTTTCTATAGGAAGAATTCTATGATATATGAACTTAGTATGAATATTTCAAAACATTGAAATTAAAACGATTTATCTTGTTTTAAAAAAATGTTTATGAAATTTAAAAAGTTGTAAATAAATTACTTAATTCCAATTTGTATGATTTTTGTCCTAATGACTGTCCCTATTGTATTCTTATTATAATCACAATTATTTTTATTATTCAATTTAACATGCTTCATATTAGTATTTATAACAATTATTTTAATATTTTTTTATGCGTGATGAATAAAAAAACAATTATAAATAAAAACGATTATAAACCTAACGTGTGTCTCTTTGCAGCCAGAACCTGAATTTTTGATAACGCTATTGGCTAAACAAAATATGTGTAAATTTGAATACCAATATTTTAAATATAATATTAGCAAAACCAGAGTATTGAATAAATATTAAACCAACCTTTTAGTCTTACTCGTTTAGGATAACATTTCACATTTTTAATTTTATCTAATGGTGATAATCATTTCCACATAAAAATATAAAAATGGAACCAATTTGTTAGAAATAATAATTAATAATCATTTTAAAAAATTCCTAAACAATAACTGCCATAATAATTTTATATGATAAACTCATGATAAGCTGACACATATATTAAAGTATCAACTCATAGTCTTAAACTTATTAATCATGATTACCATTTCCTTCCATATTGACTTCATACAACTTGGGAGTTGAAACACTTGCTACACACGAAAGATCATCAGTATTTGAAATAGTTTGTGCTGAAGTATTATTGCTACTTGAATTAATTTGCAACAAAAATTGACCAGTTGTCTGTAATTACATAGATCCAGGAGGAGCTTGATATACATCTTTGTTCATTCGTTCAGAATGACCAAAATGTTGAAATATTAGTTCTTGTTCTTTTTTTGAAAGATGCAATTTAGCAAGTAATGAAGCAACTCTGTGCTTGTTTTTTGTTGCATTAATTGCTCCTTTAAGATTTAGTCGTTTTAATATATCATTAATGCAGTGCCAACCACTAGCATGACCTAGACTGTTTTGAGTGCTAGCAAAAATATATTCGTTTTCTTTGTGAATTTCACCTTCTAAACGAACTTTTTTATTTGTCAAATACTCTATCGCTTTTATGGTTTCTAATGGAAAAATTAAGGGTACTAAATGATTGCCCCCTTTGCCTGTTTGGTATGTTATAAGCATAGTACTATGGTCAAAGTCTTTTGGAAGGTCACCTTCGATAACCCACTCTCCGTTAACAGCTTCAGTCCACTGGTATATTTGAAGTCTTACAGGTTCTCCACCTCGGCGAGCATTAAAGATTATTAGATAAGTAGCAGTCGCAGATCTAATTTTAACATAATTACTTAATGGGTGCTCATACAAATCTATCGACAACATAATAGCTTTGCACTCCTCAAATAATAAGATCACATCTGCATCGTTTGGCAAGTTTATTGGTTTCCGCAAACTTTTATTTTTCCTGTAGTTCAGATCATAATATGCATCTCCAAATATTTGGTTTTCAAATAACTTAAATACCTTTAGAAAATCAACTACTCTATTAGATCTTTCATCTTCATTTTGAACTAAAAAATGACCTATAATTATTTTACCAGACCTTTAATAATATTTAATATACTTATTTTGAGTCCACTTTTCTGGCCAGAAATAGAGAATTCTTTTAACTCTGTATCAGGGTTTTCACAAAGTTTATTTATTGATTTGCTCAAGATATCCATGGTTTCCCTGCGGAACATATCAGCTGCATTATTCATTTCTAAAACCAGTTTAACACTTGTTTGTTGCTTGTAGTACAACTTAAACAATAGATATATGCGAGCTAACAAACGCATTCGTGCACGTACAGTTCTACAACCTTCTATGAATTTATCTTTTTTTTTTTTAAGTGAGTCAAATGACCTTAATCCAACCATTAAAATAATTTCATCTGTTTTAACACAATCTCCAACCTCATCGAGTATCAAAGTACTTAAGAGTTCTTTAAAATCATCAGGATATTCATCAACCTTAATTATGGATGTTAAAGAAACAATAGGCACCATAACATTTATATTGGTTGCTGGACAATTTAGTTGATGTCTAGCTTTAAATTTTTTTGAAAAGAACCTTTTACATTCAGAGCACATAACTGGCATATCTTGCGTACAATTGAAATTACGACGCTCTCTCATAAACTCATTATTTTCTGTTTTTAAAATAACAGAGTTATAATTTCTAATCCCTTTCTTTTGCAAAACATCTAGTTCTCTATCTTGTTCTTTTTTATTCATAGATAAAATTGGTATTACTAAAGGTTCATTTTTGTGTTTTTTCAGAATATGTCGCTTCAATCTTGTCTGTATCTTTTGGCAAAACATGCAAGGGCGAGAAGGTTTTTTATACTTTTTCTCTAAGAATTCAATTTTAGATTTCATTTCTATTAAAGAAGCTTTCTTATTTTTAAAAGTCTTTTGAAAACAAATTGTTTCTATATTTTTATTTAAAAAACCTCTTTCTGTTAAAGAATCATTATTATTGAATTCAACTGATTCTTCTGAAGAATCATCACCATTAGTTTCAACAACCGAAGAGTCATCTAATGTTGTACCAAAACTATCAATTGGTGCATGGGTTTTATACCCACTGCAATTAAGCACAGACGGCAAAAGTTCTGTTTCTAAATTACTTTTATGGTTGAAATTATCTTTTTCTTGAGTTGCATTAGTTAGCAAAATATTGAGTGATGACGGTAGATATTCTATACTGGAATCTGAATCATAAAAATCCAAATCTACTATATCTGCTTTTGAAGAAAATGAAACTTCAAAATCGACCTTTGGCGTTGAGGAGTTTAAACTTTTATTAAATTTAGAAACTCTAAACATTTCCTCATTTTCTGATGTTGGTTGAGTATAAGGAATACATGATGACTTCTACATGCAAACAAACAATATGCAAAATTAATATTAAAAATACAAATTCTTAAAATTTTTTAATTAAAATAAAACTTCTTAACCAACCTTTGGAGTTGAATGGGGTAAACTTTCATTAAATTTAGAAACTTCCAAAATTTTATTATTTTCTGGTGTTAATTGAGCTAGAGTATAAGGATGCCACGATGATTTCTACATGAAAACAATCATCTGCAAAATTAATATAACAAATACTAAATATCTAAACTGATAAAAATTACTATAAGAAATTAATGAAAAAATGTACTAAAATGTAAATATATAAAGTTTAAAAAAATTAGCCTAATTGAATGATTAGATTGTTAAGTTGTACCAAATGACCGTCACACACATAATTTGAATTAAGAAAAAGAAAATTGAAAACTTAGGTAAATGAAGTGAAAGAAAAACCTTTTCAACATATTAAAAAAAAAATTCAAAGAATATTTTTAATGAATTTTAAATGACAACATTGACTAAATAAAATATTTACCTGCTTTCTCCAATGCATCAATTCATCATGATCACCATAATCATACCTGTGAAAAATTATAAATTTGACTTTCACGGAAAATACTTTATATAAAGAGTTTAACTTCAAAAAGCTAGAACTCTTATTTACATTAGCATTATCTAAAAGTGAAAGTAATGAAAGTGAACCTAATTTCTGTCCCTATATCAATAGACTTTAAAGCAAACAGGCAGAGATGGACACAACTTAAAATAACAATTCTCTTCATTATTGAGTTAGCAAAATTTATTGGTGAGTCATTCACCATTTTTCCAAGCGAGTCCACCTGGTTAGTAGCATCGATACTGAAAGAAATAGTTAACAAAAATAAGAAAATAAGTTTTTTAAAGATTATGATTATTTATGCAAAAACGACTTCGGTAGAAAAATTAAAACTACCATAGGTTATCTAAATCAAACATGATATTATTTATAAACATACTTATTTAGGTGTGGTATTGAAAACAGTAACTTCAATTTTCATAAATGATTTTTCATGCTAATTTTCCCAAATAATGTCTGATTAAAAATGTCAAATTACATTCATTGAAAAAAAGCACCAATAAGAGCTTTTATGACAAAATCAAATTTATAGACTTATCTATAGCCAAGCCCCAAGGTACTTTATGTTGAAAACTTCATCTTTTCTAAATAAAACTACGCTTGACAATTTGTTATAGTCACATTACTCTTACTAGATTGAAACAGTGGCTAAAATAATCTTTCACACATACAAAATATGTGATGAAAAAACTTACATATATTGTTATTGAAAAAACTTATATTTTTGTACGGAAAAACATGTACCAGGCCTTAGTTGCATTGAGTAATTTTTTCCTTATTTAAGAATTGTTTTTTTTTTTCTAAGTAAATAAGTTTAGCATTTTGCCATGAATTATAGAAAAGTTTTAGAAGCCATGAATTATTGAAAAGTTTTAGTTAAAATATGCGAACTGCCATGGTCAGTGAGTCTAAAAACAGTATTAGGGTGTAAAAAAGTAAAAGGTGTGGACATACAAGGTGTGCGACCGCACGCCTTTCCCGGGAAGACTTGTATTTATATTATATATTCCTTATGGCGACACTAAATTCAAAAATATAACCCCTATGCTAAATTATATTACTATTTATACTATGTTGAATTTAAATATGATTAATATTATATATTCCTTAGGATAACTCTAAATTCAAAAATAAAACCTTAATGTTAAACATTTTAACAACCTATATTATGTATACCTTGTGGTGACAATAAACTCTGATTGTATTTCTATATTAAATTTTATTAGTATTTATATTATATATTCCTTATGGTGACACTAGATTCAAAAAATAAATCTCTATGTTGAATTTAATTATGATTTATATTCCTTACAGCAACGCTATATTCAAAAATAAAATTTTTATATTAAACATTATTACAACTTATATTATATATACCTTGTGGTGACATTAAACTCTGATTTTATTTTTATGTTAAATTTTATTATTATTTATATTATATATTCCTCATGGTGACACTAAATTTAAAAATACAATCTCAATGTTAAATTATTTTATCATTTATATTATATATTCCTTTTGGCGATATAAAACTATATAATTGGATCTCTTTGTTAAATTTTATTACTATCTATATCATATATTTTTGACTTTAGTGTCACCTTATGGTGACACTAAAGTCAAAAATCAAATCTCTATGTTAAATATTATTACAAGTTATATTATATATACCTTGTTGTGACATTAAACTATGATTGTATAACTATTTATACTATGTTGAATTTAAATATGATTTATATTATATATTCCTTAGGATAACTCTAAATTAAAAAATAAAACCTCAATGTTAAACATTTTAACAACTTATATTATGTATACCTTGTGGTGACAATAAACTCTGATTGTATTTCTATATTAAATTTTATTAGTATTTATATTATATATTCCTTATGGTGACACTAGATTCAAAAAATAAATCTCTATGTTGAATTTAATTATGATTTATATTCCTTACAGCAACGCTATATTCAAAAATAAAATTTTTATATTAAACATTATTACAACTTATATTATATATACCTTGTGGTGACATTAAACTCTGATTTTATTTTTATGTTAAATTTTATTATTATTTATATTATATATTCCTCATGGTGGCACTAAATTTAAAAATACAATCTCAATGTTAAATTATTTTATCATTTATATTATATATTCCTTTTGGCGATATAAAACTATATAATTGGATCTCTTTGTTAAATTTTATTACTATCTATATCATATATTTTTGACTTTAGTGTCACCTTATGGTGACACTAAAGTCAAAAATCAAATCTCTATGTTAAATATTATTACAAGTTATATTATATATACCTTGTTGTGACATTAAACTATGATTGTATAACTATTTATACTATGTTGAATTTAAATATGATTTATATTATATATTCCTTAGGATAACTCTAAATTCAAAAATAAAACCTCAATGTTAAACATTTTAACAACTTATATTATGTATACCTTGTGGTGACAATAAACTCTGATTGCATTTCTATATTAAATTTTGTTACTATTTATTATATTAGTCCTTATGGTAACACTAATTTCAAAAATAAAATCAATATGTTGAATTTAATTATCATTTATATTACATATTTCTTATGGTGACACTGAATTCAATAATAAAATTTCTGTATTAAAAAGTATTTTTATTATTATTATTATTAATTCACCACCTCAATGCTCAAGACCACTACAGGCGAGGAGGCTACTTATTTGTGGTTATAACCCTCTATCAACTCTATAACTTCCAAACACGAACCTAGACGAGCAAGGCCGCTGCACGGAGAAACGAGTTGAGCGCGGTACTGCCAGGGATGTGGTGGGGATCGAACTCGGAACCTCTCCCACTACCACTACACCACTACCGCATTACAACTGATATTATATATACAGGGTGGTCACGTAAAATTTTTATAAGAAAAAGAGGAGAAAAGAGGATTTTGAAGGAGCTGTGGCCACCCTGATATACCTTATGTTGACAATAAATTCTGATTGTATTTAATATTAAATTTATTCATAATTTTTATTACATATTCATTATGATGACGCCAAGTTCAAAAAAAAAAAACTCTACGTTGAATTTAATTATGATTTATATTCCTTATGGTGACACTAAATTAAAAAATAAAAACAATGTTGATATTAATTATGATTTATATTATATATTCCCTATGTTGACCCTGAATTTAAAAACAAAAATTTATGTGTTAAAATTATTACAACTGATATTATATATAACTTGTGGTGACAGTAAACACTGATTGTATTTAATGTTAAATTTATTCATAATTTACATTACATATTCCTTATGGTGACACCAAATTCAAAAATAAAATCTCAATGTTAAACATTATTACAACTTATACTATATATACCTTGTGGTGACAATAAACTTTGATTGTATTTCTATATTAAATTTTGTTACTATTTATATTATATTGTATTTCTATGTTAAATTTTATTACTATTTATATTGCATGAATGGCTACCTTCAAACACTAAATTCAAACATAAAATCAATATGTTGAATTTAATTGTGACTTATATTATCTATTCCTTATGGTGACACTAAATTTAAAAATCAAATCTCTATGTTGAATCTAATTAAGATTTATATTATATATTCCTTATGGTGACACTATATTCAAAAATAAAATTTCTGTTAAACATTATTACAACTTATATTATATATACCATATGGTATATATAATATAAGTTGTAATAATGTTGAATTTAAATATGATTTATATTATATATTCCTTAGGATAACTCTAAATTCAAAAATAAAACCTTAATGTTAAACATTTTAATAACTTATATTATGTATACCTTGTGGTGACAATAAACTTTGATTGTATTTCTATATTAAATTTTGTTACTATTTATATTATATAGTCCTTATGGTAACACTAATTTCAAAAATAAAATCAATATGTTGAATTTAATTATTATTTATATTACATATTTGTAAAAGTGACCCTGAATTCAAAAATAAAATTTCTGTATTAAAACGTATTACAACTGATATTATATATACAGGGTGGCCACAAAATCTTTTATAAGAAAGAGAGGAGATAAGAGGATTTTAAAAGAGCTGTGGCCACCCTGATATACCTTGTGGTGAAAATAAATTCTGATTGTATTTAATATTAAATTTATTCATGATTTATATTATATATTCCTTATGGTGAAGCCAAGTTCAAAAACAAAATCTCTACGTTGAATTTAATTACGATTTATATTCCTTATGGTGACACTAAATTCTTAAATAAAATCAACATGTTGATATTAATTACAATTTATATTATATATTCCTTACGTTGACCCTGAATTTAAAAATAAAATTTATGTGTTAAAAATCATTACAACTGATATTATATATAACTTGTGGTGACAGTAAACACTGATTGTATTTAATGTTAAATTTATTCATGATTTACATTACATATTCCTTATGGTGACGTCAAATTCAAAAATAAAATCTCAATGTATAACATTATTACAAATTATATTATTTATACCTTGCGATGACATTAAACTATTATTGTATTTAATGTTAAACTTAATCATGATTTTTATTATATATTCTTTATGGTGCTCCAAGTTCAAAAATAAAATCTCTATGTATTACAACTTTTATTATATATATCTTGTGGTGATATTAAACTCTGATTGTATTTTTAAGTTAAAATTCGACATTTATACTATAAATTCTAAATGGTGACACTAAATTCAAAAACAAAACCTTTATGTTGAATTTAATTATGATTTATATTAAATATTCCTTATGGTGAGGTCGAATTAAAAAACTAAATCTCTTTGTTAAATATTACTACAACTTATATTATATAAACCTTGTGATGACATTGAACTCTGATTGTATTTCTTTGTTAATTTCTAGAGTATTTTATAGAGTATTCATTTATAGAGTATTTTATTTTACATAACTTCAATTTGTTACTTATTATTTTTTAAGAGTTGTAAAATCAAAAAAAATAAGCGAACAAATAATTGAATATTACAGGGTGTCCACCTTTAAGATATTTCCGCAGAGGTACTAAATATAAAACATAAACTCTCAAACATAAACTTTTAAACATGAAAGTATTTAATCTGAAATTTGATAAATAAAAATATTATTATAAAAACAAAATGTATTTAAATAATCTTAAACATTATTAAATGTTTATTAAATATTAAACACGAAACATATATTGACAAAAAAACATTATCTAGTTTTTCTAGCATTGGCGATGCTAAAAACTATAAACTGTCTAGTTTTCCTAGTATGTTTTTAAAAAACATTATTATGTATTATTTACTTGTTAATTTATTTTTAATTAAATAATATTATGAATAATACGATTAAAAAAATATTATATATTAGAAAAATAAGATTGTATAAAATTTTAAAAAAATAACATTTTCCTGTCTTGCTTTACATTTTATTTTAATGAAATTACAATATTTTATTTATGTATAGCATATATAATGCTGGCTGTATATAAATTACACAAATAATTATAATAAATAATGTGGCATTATATATTATACAATAAAGTATTCGAATTAATTGAAATGCTTTAATTTATAATATATATAATGTCACATTATATATTTCAAAACTTGTAATATTAAATTGTTATAATAAAACCTTACAATGACATTGACATATGATATAACAGTTATATTGAAAGTCATGTTAGATATTATATATCAATAGGCGTATATTATGCTATATTTTATCTAATGAATAGTAAAATATAAACTTGTTAATGTTAACTTTTCAGCAAACTTGTCAATCAGCAAAATTGTAAAGTTAACAATCTTAATGATAGTTAGTTATTTTATTTAATTAAATGCCACTTAATTAAGCAGTCATTAAAACTGCTACACACAAATTATATAATACTCATGTTATATTCCATTAGATTAATATATACTATTTATTTGACTCAAGTTTCTTTTTATAATAAGATTGAAATATTATTAGTTAAAATACTTTAGAGTATATTATCTATTATGGCTTAGGGCATAAGAAGAATTTATAACACTATTATAAATTTAGGATCCTACTATTATAAACAGTAGGAATCCTAGATTTATATAATATAAAAAATTTACTCAATTGAAATTATCCTTGTAGGACAAACTTAATTGAGTTAATCATATTATTAATCATATCCATATTATATTCTTAAATATTATAACTAGTACGTTAACTTATTATTAGTATTGCCATGCATTACAATACTAATAATAAGTTATGCATTGTAAATAATTAACAATAAGTATATAATACTTACAACAAGTTATGTATTAACAATGCTATTACAATACTATTGTAATATCATTACAATACATAACTTATTTATGTATTTTTACGTAACCAAGTTAGGTAAGCGTTCTTTAGGATGATCCAAAATAAGGTTTTGAATTTTCAAAAAAACGCAGACCTAGAACGGGAAGAGTTGCTATTACGCATGCGTTCAAACTGTAAAGCCCGTTCTCCATTCAGAACTTTTTGCGCTTTAGAGAAGCGGAAAAGTTCTTTGAGCATGCGCAAACAGTTTTTTTAAACCCGTTCTCCAATCAGAACTTTTTGCGCATGATCAAAGAACTTTTCCGCTCCTCCAAAGCGCAAAAAGTTCTGAATGGAGAACGGGCTTAAACCTTATTCTGGATCATCCTCGCTAAATTTACTAATAAACGAGCTTTGCTAACCGACTTAGTTCGCCTTATACAAGTTTTTGAAGCGTCTATTCAAATAAAAATGAGTGAACACGAATGTTTTCTAAATTCAGAAGAGTTATCAGGTAATCATTTTCTTATTGACATTTTCTTCTTTTAGATTTCTTTAAATATAATGTATCAATTAAGTTTAAAAATAGTGTTTAGAGAAAGTTTTAAAAAAAGCTTTTTTTAAAAAAAAATTTCTTTAATGTAAATGTTTGATGTAAATGTAATTATTATATTATTTATTATTATCATTATTATTATTGTAAATCAATTGACAGTGGAGTATTGAGTTTAATGTAGTTGAATAAACAGCAAGTCAAAGCTTTAAGAGTGATATATTGACAAATATTTATGCTTGAATTATTAATAGACAAACTTTGATGAATCAAAATAGAATATTTTTTAAGAATAAATGGTTTAAAAATTTTTTAATAGTAATGTTATACTCTATACAACAGTTAAAAGAAATTTTTGTTTTGATATACATTTAATAAAAAACTAAAAATGAACAAATAAGTCCTTAGAAGTAATGGTTATTAATAGCTGTTACTGTAGACTGCTATTGTAAATATGATGCGACAAAAAATCAGTCATTGAGCATAATTATTCTTTTTGTAAATGGATACTATGTATGTGTATTATTAGCTAAATAAACCTACATTATAAATTTATGGATGTCTCAAAGATAGTTATGTATGAACTTGAATCGAGTGGTACAGCTTAAACATTAGAGACACTCTAGGTTTCATCCCAAACTGGGATCCAACAACAGTATCCCTTTTTGTTAACTCAAAAGGACTTTTCTCAAGGCAATGTTGCTGAGACCGGAGGACAATGAGTGGAACTTGAATGCAATAGGGGGTAGTTGTTTGGCATGAGTGTAACAGTTATTGCAGTGATTCATGTTGTCAAAAATATTAATTTTATCAGTAAAATGTTGTATGATTTTTATATAAAATTATTGCATTTATTGTCAATATCCTCGTAATTTCTAATTTACTTATTATTAAGTTGATTGTAACTCAAACATTGTTTTTTCAAATTCAGCTGGAGGTTTAGAAGTTAAACACGTTTTAACTACATATGCAGATGTTTGTGCAAAAATAAAAGAACATGAAATGCTGTACACAGTGCATTACGTTGTAGCTTTCAAAAAAAATATGGAAAAAAATATTGAAGGTTTTTATATTTTTTGTAAATGTAAATTTATTATAGTTCAAATCTATTTAGACTTTTCAGTGATTTAATTTAACTTAACTTAGTTCTATACAACTAGGCATCCCTGCTTTTAAGTTATCATATTTAATTAAACTTGTTTTTATTTAGACATTATGAAGAAAAATCACAAGGTATATTTTGAGCATAAAGATTATCCCTACACAGGGATACCCTTCATTATTTCATCATGTTGTACTCTTGACTGCCAACAAGGAAAAGATAAAAATTGTGCATCAAAATCTAAAAACAGAATGAAAAAAAACCTAGAAGCTGTAAGTATAGTTTTGAACTTAATTGTTGGTTGCTAAAGAGTTTTTTTGTTTTTTTTACATACAGTACAAGAATTACATATTATAAAAGAAAAATATATAATCATTGTAATTTTTAGAATATAATTTTTCATGTTGAACTAAATTAATTAATGCTATTTAAATTATATTTTTTTCTAATACACAGGCAACAGATCATTCTTGCCAGAAAAAGCGAATATTTTTGCAGGATACCAAGAAATTTGATTGTCTCGCCAACATTACTATAAAAGAAATAATAGAATTCCCTGATTTTAAGGTATGATCTGTTTAAAATTTATTAAAATACAACAAAAAGAGCAATTACTTCAAGGTTTTACATTCAAAATTTTTTTTGATTGATGTCTAGATACTATTTGTTTGTTGATACTTTACAGATTAGGCCTGATCCAAGCAGGTTAGTTTTTAACAAACAGGTTGCGCTGACACCTGCCTTTTTAAATTTGATTCAGCTCTTTCATAATGCCCTGAAAATAAGAAAATGTCTTTGTAGCAAACCATTCAAAAGCAAATGTGGGGACATGGATGTAAAACTTCAAATGTTATTTTTCTGTTTGTTTACCAATTTTAAGTATTTGTTTGCTTTTATTGTAGCTAGAAAGAGATTCTTTATATCTAAGAAGAGAAGCTTCAAAGAAACTGCACTAAGTTTTAGCTACTCAAAATAAGTTAACTATACTTAGAAAATATATCTTATTGTTACCAGACATTTCTGTTCATAATAATCATCTAATTAATGATGTAAGTCATACTTGATGAACTTACAAATTTATTTTTTACTTATTTTTTCAAAAAAAAATTTAACGACTACCTTTTTAGTATTTTTAAAGTATAACTTTTTAGTATTACTCTCTCTCTCTCTCTCTCTCTCTCTCTCTCTCTCTCTCTCTCTCTCTCTCTTTTTATATATATATTTTTTTAAAGAAGGCAGGTCTTAATCAGTCCTTATCTAAAGAAATCATTAATAAAATTGGTGAACTTGTTAAAAACGGTGTCATTTCAGTTCCAGAAATGAGGCGTCATCTGAATGCCTTTGTTCATATGCAATTTAACTCAAATAACATTCCAAAGAAATCCAACAAAAGATTTTTTCCACGAGATGAAACAATTGCTAATCATATAAAGAAAGCTTGACAAAATCTTCGTAGGTCTATGATAGATCAAGAATGTTTGCGTGAAAAGATCATCGAATGGAAACATTACTTTCCAGATTCCATGATATTGTTTAGACCAAAAGGTGAATGCAATCCTGACGAAAATGGTCAGAATCTTCAAGATTCTTTTTTATTTGTATATCAAGATGCATGGCAATAAAGATTACTCTTACGATATGGGAATGAGCTTGCCTTTCTGGATGCAACATATCGTACAACTCGATATGCTCTTCCACTTTTTTTTCTTGTTGTTAAAACAAACATCGATTACCAAATAGTTGCCATTTTTGTGTGTGAAAATGAAACAACTGAGGCAATTACAGAAGCACTAATGTGCATTAAAGACTGGAATCCATCATTTCAACCAACTTATTTTTTTACGGATTACAGCAATGAAGAGATAAACTCACTTGAATCAGTTTTTGTTGGTATCATTTTTGAAAATGTTTTTTTTATATATAAATGTACTATTAATAGTTCTTACAATGTATTCAATTCTAACAAACAACCAATAATGTAATCATTTTTAAAGTTAATAATTGATTTATTTACTAGGATGTCGAGTGCATATCTGTGATTTTCATCGTGAACAAGCTTGGGAACGATGGCTTTCCAAAATTGCTAATTGCTAATTAGAGGAGTCACAAGAGTGGCAAAATAACCTAAAACATACATCTTAAATGAAAGAACTTGCTTCTTTCGTTTAAGATGTTTTTTTAAGGGCTTTTTTATTTGATACTGTTTATAGATATTATTTAATAAGTTTAAAGATATTTTCTAATTGTATGAACCAATCAACGTTTCTAAAAATATGAGCATTTTATAGTAGCTAGCTTTAAAGGAAAACGTTTCAATTCTAACTCAATATTTTTAATATGAAGTTTTTCACAATGAAATTCTCAAATAAATTAAAAATAAATTAAAAGGTTTATTTAATAAGATTTATAGAAAATATTACTGTTAAATCGAAAATAAATCAATACAAAAATAAGTCAGATTTACATTTTTTTTTTATGTAACAGTTTTAAATTATGTTTAAAAACCTGGCCGGTTTTTTTCCCAATGTTGAATGTCTGCGAAATATTTCATTAATATATTTTCATTGTATTGACTATCTATGTCTGCATGTTAGTGATAACATAATAAAGAATTAATGTAAAATTTAGAATTTTTTAAATCATTGAGAAATCATAGTTTTAATAGGCAGTAGCCTCTTTCTTTTTTAGAGATGGGTGTTTGCTTACAGGCAAGATCGGCTCTTGCTAAATGTCAACACCAACAATGGCATTGAAAGACAAAACCAATCTTTCAAATACAGTTTCCTGGAAAAAAGAAAAAATTCTTCACTAACATCTATGCTTAGTATTTGCATCGAAGAGTTCCTTCCTCACAATTATGACAGGTTAGTTGACACTGCAGTGTTCATGCGAATTTTAAATAACCTTTAATTAAATTTTTTTTAAGCTTATTATATTTATGAAAAACTGAAAGAAATATTGACTACAAAATTTCGCTATAAAAAATAATATTCTTTTTTTTTTTTTTTTTTTTAAATCTTCTCTTTTTTCTTTAAAATTCTGCTAAATAAAAGCGAGTAGCGCTGATATAAGAATATCAACAAAAAAAATACTAAATAACATAATTTGTGTTAAAATATTAAATTACATTGTTTAATTAAAAAACATTTGTCATACACTATTATTTATTATTATTATTATATTTAGCTACTGTGATAAAAATAGAATGGCCCATTCATCATACCGGAAATACAATAACAATATACCAGAGTATTTAATTAATCGTCCACACCCTTTAGTCAAGCATTGCATGAGAATCATAGATAAATTACAAGGTGTTGACTTGCGAGGAATAGTATCTGTAGGTGAACAGTTGTACAATGTTGCTTCGTTCAATTTAAATAGTAGAGAAATATACCAACGCTACCTTGGTGATGCCAAAAATATGCCGACTTGTTCTTGTCCAAGTTGGTTTGATACCGCATATCCATGTAAACATTTTTTTGCTATTTTCCTTAAAGAAAACCTCACTTGGTCAGCGTTTGATACCATATACTCTGACTCACCCTATTTCAAACTAGATTTATTTCCAGATGAAAAAGAACCTGCAGAGTTGGCTAAAGGGTTTTTAAATTCCACCGACACTTTGTTGCAAAACAATTTTTTAGCACATGAAAGATCACTGCAAGGTCTACCAGTTAAGTCATGTGTGCAGATGGTAGAAAGTGTTCAATTAATGAACACAATTAATACCCTTGGTTATACTGAACGAAGTTGCAATCTACAAATCAATAAACATACTGCTGAAAAATGTCGTGAACTTTTAAATGAAATTAGACAAATGACATATTTATGCAGCTCTCAAGTAGCTATTGATAATTTGTTTGAAGAGCTTTGTTGTCTTAAAAAAAACTTAGCAGAACATCTCCCAGCTAAACAAGGGATTCTCCTGCGTCTAGAAAATAAACCAGATATTTAGAACAAGTCTCAATCAAATTTACCTAGCCTTTGTCAGCTACCAGTAAAACGCAAAAGGAAAATGATTAAACGAGTTGGCAAAAAGTATGACATGTATAAAACAGCCTCTGATATTAATGTTCTAGAAAATAGGAAATCTTGTATTTCTGAAATAATTACAAGTCACACTATTGATGATAATTGTAAAATATTTACAGTTCCCAATGATTTTATTGAAATTGAAAAAATTTCGTCAGATGATTCCCATGAGTTGTTAGAGTCTACTGCATTTGATGTCAATAAAGAACATCAAAGCAATTTACAGCATATAAAACATCTGAAATCTTCTTTGATTGGAAATATAGAATTGAATGAAATTGAAAAAGAACAAATGCTTAATGATAACACTATTCACTTTTGTCAGCAAATTATGTCAGTACAATTGGGTATCAATATTGGTTTGCAAGATCCAATTAAAGGAAAAGTTCTTTCGTTTGAGATTCTGAAGAGCAGTCCGTTTGTTCAAATTCTACATGATGGAAATCTCCACTGGGTTTGTGTAACTACGTATGATTGCAATCCAGGGGAGATATACATTTTTGACAGTCTTTTTTGTGGTTCGGTTTCCTACGACACGAAAAAGCAAATATGCTCCATTTTACATACAGAGCTAAAATATCTTGTAATAAAATTACCTGTGCAACAACAAACTAATGGTGTTGATTGTGGGCTTTTTGCTATTGCCTGGGCTAGACAAATTCTTGAAACAAAGGGTATACCTTCAACTGCAATGACATTTGATCAAAAACAAATGCGGAAGCATCTACTACATTGTATAGTGAATAACCGGTTAGATGTTTTTCCTACCGCTGTTAATCCAAATGTGTTTCGCAGATGTGCAGCAAGGACATTGCGGGTTCTTCTACATTGCTCTTGGCGCATGTTTTGGTCTCCTAAAGACGATAAAATCTTCAGCAGGTAAAATATTTTTTTTTAAATAATTTAATATTTAAAGAAACAATTACATATATAAATATGTAAAATAATATAAATATGTAATATAAATGACATTGAAAATTATTTCAAAGACAAATGGCTGAATGTAACACTTGCAAAAAATGGTATCATCGTGAATGCGAACGAATTCCATTAAGTGCCTTTGAAAAAGAAGATGAACTTTGGAATTGTTACAGCTGTAACAGAAGTTTGTCAATATATTGAGGCTTTTTTGAGGTTGTATTGTATTTATAACCTCAAATGATGTAATCTGCAAGTAATTTAAAAACACTTTTCAATATTCCTAAATTATTTCACTTTTGTTGCTAATTAATCATAGATTAGTTTTCCCGGAAATTCACGGAATTCCAGAAATTCACTTAAAACACCTTTAATTTTTCCAGAAATTTCCGGATGTTTTTTGAAAAAAAGTTAATATATTTTTGCATAAAATGTTACATACGACCACTTTTGCATTTAAACAAATATGTTTTCTATAATTGAAATTTGCACCAGATCAATTTTCGTAACAATTAATTTTCTTTTTCTTTTTTTTTTTTTGCTTTTCAATTCATTCAAACTTTTTCGAATATTATAAATCCCTTTTTGTAAAAGTTTAAATAATCTAAATTCCGTTTGTCGATCAAGTTTTAATAAAATAATTTTCCGGGATTTTCATTGGAAAAAAAATTTCCAGGATTTTCATAAAGTCAAATACTCATCTATGATTAATGTGACATTAGTTTTATTGCAATAAACTATTTTACACGTAATTTTATACAGTTTTATGTCTTTGCTATAGACGTAGACATTTATACCATTTTGATAACACGTATTCTTAGTTTGGCACAAATATACTGTTATTTGTGTACTGGTATAAAATGCCCTAATTGATGTGTTTGTGTAATGGTGCTTGTAATAATTTTGACATTGAACTGCTTATACCTTTTTGTAATCGGCATACTAATTATAGAGCCTTTTTGTGGTATAAGCCGTTAGGGCTTAATATATATAGCTATATGGAGAACTAATAGTTCTTCTATAGTTCTGTAATGAAATCGAGTGTAAAATAGTGATGCACTGAATAAAATTGCCCAATGCTAATTTTTTTTTTTCTTTTAGGGCGGTAAGCGGAACTTGGCTACCTTCCCGTTGGTGCTTACTGATAAAAATGAATTCGAGAGGTTAAGTTGAAAGCTTTCCTTTTGATTCATAACTAAATACCAAGACGAGATAGAAAACCCATCTGAACTAAAGGCTTAATATTGCGAAATGAACACTTAAATCTACGGAAAACAAATATTTAATGTTAGCTACCATTGTGCTTATATATATGCTTGAATAATGAATTTATGATATTTATGTAAACATTAGTTTTTAAATTTTGAATAAATCAGCTTTTAAAAATTACCTTAACTTTGTAACGAGATCTACCTTTAAATGTAAGAATTCATTCAAACAATAGAAAACTTTATTAATTAGTGATGAAGTGATCGTTATATTTAAACTAACTTTGAAAACTCGTTTGCGTTGATATTAATTTTGGGCTGGAGAGTTTCAACTCACCTTCTAATGTGCTCCCCACCTTAATCATGTCGTAAGCTTTTAGCTATTTTACTATCTTTTTTCTTTTCACAATACTTTATCAGTTTATAAAGTATTCACGTGTTGTTTGTCCGTTATCGTGTAATTTTAACTTCCTTCAGAGTAGCTAGATTTTTGAAATTTTTAGCATGTCATGCCATCGTATATTAAAATTTAATGTTAATTAACATAAAAACTGTATTATTGTAGTAAATTAAAAAAAATTTAAACAAACTTTAATATTACAAGAAATACAAATGGGCCTTGAACCCCGTTGCAACTCAATTAAAGTGTTGTAATTTTATTACTCAATTGAGTTGCAAACGGTTGGTTCTTAAATATTGCGTTAGATTCTTTTATAAATTTTGTGCAAATAATTACCTAATAAGCTCAACTCTATCTGTTATTATACGTGTTAGTATGTTCAAAACACGCATTGTGTCCACTAATACAATAGAAAACAGTTAGCTTTTCAAGAAATCTTAAGTGGTCTTTTTAAATTCTCCTTTTGTTTAAAGTATTTTTTTCGAATTCTTACTTAGCATAATTAGCATAGCTAATTCATTCATTAGCATATTTCCTAAACAGAAACTTTCTTACTAATTGCTCTTAAAAATGTCTACGTGACGTAAATTATATTACACCGAAACCGAGTCGTATTTCTTTACATTGATTTTAACAGCTGATGAAAAGATAGAAATGTCGCGATCAAACGATTGTTTAACTTAGTGAATTTCAACTTTAGCAGGAAAGGTAAAGAAACCATGACTTTGAAGTTTTAATTTCCTCGGATCCTCATTTCCCGCTACACCGGATTTGAATTAAAAAGTATATTTTTTAATAATATTTTCAATTGTAAGTATAATGGTTAACTACAACCCCACCACGTCTGCTTCTACTACCTCGTCTGCCACGCCAGTTATGCCGAAAATGTGGTACATCAGTACCACCGTTTCCCACCCAAACGCGGAATGCACTTCGCGACTTGGGTCCTGGGTGTAACTCCCTCCAGTGTAAAAAATCTGTTCTTGTCAAACCTAAAACAAATGTTGCAAAATTTATATACTGTAAATTATATAATAAGGTCCGAAATGCTGAGTTGTTTAATATATAATTGCGTCAATGTAATATTTGAAAACTGAACAGAATTTACAATTTGTTTTTAAATATTTGCAGCTTTTCGGCTGCAAATATCTAAAAAAGTCACTTACAATCTGGTATTTAATCTATAATAATATTATAAAGTTAAAACTTATTAACTTACCAGACCCAACAGGTCTCAAAGACACTACAAATCACACGTAAAAAAAGTCTTACAAGCTATAAAAAACATCTTAACATTGATATTTAACTAATAAGCATGTTAAAAAAATCATATTACACATACTAATATTGATATATATGTTATAATTTTTTTTTTAAAGTATTAACTGTTAAACTTACCAACAGCAGCTGGTCTAGATTGCACTAAAACTTGTATAAAAGTATGTGTAAATTGTATAAAAGTATGTCTAAAAGTATGTGTAAAAGTGAAACTGGTATTTCCTCTATAAAAATATAAAGTTATAATATATGGACTTACCAGACACAACAGGTGGCAAAAGCACTATAAATCAAAAAAAGAATGTTTTACAAACTATTAAAAACATTGCATAAAAGTAGGTATATTGTATATCATCTATAAAGTTATAATTTATATATTATAATATTTATCTATAAAGCTACAACTTATGGACTTACCAGACACAACAGGTGGCAAAGGCACTATAAATCAAAAAAAGAATGTTTTACAAACTATTAAAAACATTGCATAAAAGTAGGTATATTGTATATTATCTATAAAGTTATAATTTATATATTATAATATTTATCTATAAAGCTACAATTTATGGACTTACCAGACACAACAGGTGGCAAAGGCACTATAAATCAAAAAAAGAATGTTTTACAAACTATTAAAAACATTGCATAAAAGTAGGTATATTGTATATTATCTATAAAGTTATAATTTATATATTATAATATTTATCTATAAAGCTACAATTTATGGACTTACCAGACACAACAGGTGGCAAAGGCACTATAAATCAAAAAAAGAATGTTTTACAAACTATTAAAAACATTGCATAAAAGTAGGTATATTGTATATCATCTATTGAAATATTAAGTTATAATGTATTGACTTACCAGACACAACAGGTGGCAAAGACACTAAAAATCATAAAAAAAACTGTTTTAAAAACTACTAAAAATATCTTGATATTGGTATGTTACTAAAAGTATTTTTATAAAATCATAATTCTTAAAATGATAATAATGAAGCAGTTTCAGATAATGCTAAAGGTTATTATAAAAAAAGGAATTGTTAAATTAAAAAATCAAACAAAATAAAAGCAAAGTAATATTTATATAAATTTTAAAATTTTTTTTAAAATTATTAACTTATAAACTTACCAACAGAAGCTGATCTAGATTGCACTAAAAATTGTATAAAGGTTATATTTGATTTACAATTGTAATAGAAAGTCAAATATAAATTCTATACAATTAAAAATTGTATAAAATTTATATTTGACTTACAAAAATAACATATTAAATTCTATATTTGGTTTACAAAATAACATTTCAAAATATTGTAGTAATTTATAACTCAACAAAATATTGTTTATTTTTCCAAGTTATAGGTAGTGCTGTTATCAATTTTGACTAAATCTAATAAAAGTCAAATAAGTCAACTTAGAATAATCTTATAGTCAATTTATTTGACTATGGACTTTATACTAATTGAGCTTCAAGATCTTAATGTCACCTATCAGTGACATGAGTAGTGGGTTGGAGTCCCACATCACAAAACATGTCATTACGACCCTAAAATCTTAAACAATTTTTCACTAGGTTGTACTAAAAAGTAAGAAAAGAATGAGCTTCTTAAACTTTGAAAAGGGCTCTTAAATTTGCTTGAATCCCTCCCAATTGTATAAAAGTACTAGACACAACAGGTAGCAAAGGTACTACAAATTACAAATCATCACAAACTTTTTAATTTTGTTAAAAACATCTGAATATTCTTATGTGATTAATAATCATTTTAATGAATCATAATTTAAAAATTTACAAAAATGAAATTCTACAAGTTATTCTAATTTTGATATCATAAATTCTATAATCTTTTTAATGAGTGACAACTTACTGTTGAGAAGCAATCTACACTTTTTACCAACAGTAAAAAGTGTAGATTGCACTAAAGATTATATAAAAGTTGGTTATTAGTTTAATATAAAATTTAGTGTTACTTATAAACATTTGAAAAATATCGTATTAAATCTTTTACATTTTTTTCATTCATTCATGTTTTCATCAACAATTTTTTTAAACGAATATAAACTTATTGAAACAGCCTTAGGTACTACAGGTATTATAGGCTTATGCAAAATATTTAAATTTGCTTAAGCTTATATTTTGTATAAAATACGCTTATTTTGATAAGTGAAATACTTAGATTATTTCAAACAGTTATGCTCATGAAAAATATTATACACTAAACACGTAAAATCAGTATTATTCATTTTACTTACTAATAAGGTTCCTTAATTCACCTAAAAAATAACATTAAATTACAGAAAACAAAAAACAATTTAGGGTCAAAACAAAGTTAACAATTAACACGAACAAAAAGAAAAGTAAATCAGCCTATTTAAAAATGCTAATTTACTTTTTAAGGATACTTTAGGGTTTTTAACAAATTAAAGAAATGAAAAAGATAATAATTTTACATTATAAAACTTTGCTAAATAATTATCTTGCACCTAATTTAAAAGTTTTCAAACCTAACCAACCTAGATTTAAATTTTATTATTTGTAATTATTAGATAAACTCAGCGCTAACTCGGCAACAGGGATGCGGAGTCCCAAAAGGACTCCGGCTTTATATCTCTACTTTTCTTTAGAGCTCATTTTAATGAGCTCTAAAGAAAATTTTTTCATCATTTTAATGTGCACGCTTATATGTATCCCTTTGTGCACGCTTATATGTACTTCTTTAAGGTGCACTCTAAAGTATTTATCACTTTCATGAGCACTCTAATGAGTTTATAATTTTTACTTGCCTCCTAAAATCTTTATCATTATAAGATAATTAAGAAATAATTCTTATTTTAGTTTTACCCTTAAGAATTTATTATTTTATGATGCCCCATGAATATATACTTATTTTTAGGTGCTCCCTTGATTATATATTACTTATAAATACACCATGAAGTGTTTATATCTTTTAGATCTGTCTTGAAATAATTTCCGTTTACAAGTTTTTAGATACATTCTAATGAATTTATAATTTTTACGTGTTTTTGGGATTAAATAACAAAGGGT
>NC_061166.1:5163546-5166046 GCF_022113875.1 Hydra vulgaris
TTCCGATAGGAGCCAGCTGTTTTGTAGACACTGTAATCTCATGACCATTAGGAAATCTCACAATGGCATAATGAGGATTTGCTTCAATGAGCTGAGCCTCATTTACTGAATCTTCATATTTACTTTGCATTGCATTTCTTTTTATAAGTACAGGTCCAGGGTTAACAAGCCATGAAGGAATTGAAGACCCAGATGATGATCTTCTTTGAAAATTAAAAAAACGTTCATGTGGACTACAATTAGTAGAAGTACATAATAGAGATCTTGTAGCATGAAGTGCATCAGGCAAAACTCTTTTCCATGATGATATAGGCAGATTTCGAGATTTCAGAGTAAGTAATATCGCCTTCCAAATAATTCCATTGTATCTTTCAACTTGCCCATTTCCAGTCGGATTGTAAAGGGTTGTTCTACTAGTTGCGATCCCTTTTGATAAGAACCAGTGCTTTAATTCAGAAGACATTAATGAGGATCCACGATCCGAATGAACATAGCTAGGCATACCAAACATTGAAAAAAGATCAGCTAAACAGTTTATTATTGTCTGAGTTGTCATATCTTTCACAGGATAAGCAAATGAAAAACGTGAGTATTCGTCTACAATTGTTAGCATATACTGTTCAGGGGTTGAAAAAGGTAATGGGCCTTTGAAGTCAATAGATATACGTTCGAATGGCTGAGTCGCCTTAATCAGGTGCACATCATTTGGGCGGTAGTACTTGGGTTTTATTTCTCTACATATTATACAATCCCTACATATTTGTTTTACATCTTCTACTAAATAAGGGAGGTTTCTTGATCTAATAAAATGATGGAAGCGAGTAACACCAGGATGGCAAAGTGCAGCATGCAAATTATATAAAGATTCTGAACTTATTGGTGCACATTTAACTCGAGTAATTGTATCTGGACCACTATTACATTGGCCAGGACGATATGGATATCATAAGAATATGGAGACAAAGCTATTCTCCAACGCATTATTTTGTCATTCTTTATTTTACTGCTTGATTTATAATCATACATATACGCCACAGATCGTTGGTCAGTGATGAAATGAAATGTCGACCCAAAAGAAAATGACGCCAATGATTTATGGCTTCAACTATCGCTTGAGCTTCTTTCTCCACTGATGAATAGTGTTTTTCACTCCCTTGAAGGGTACGTGAATGGAAGGCAACAGGTTTTCCATACTGATTAAGTGTGGCGGATATGGCAAAATCAGAAGCATCAGTCTCCACAGTAAAAGGTATATTCTCATTAATGGTTTGCATGGAAGATTGAACAAGTTCATTTTTTATTGTTTCAAATGCTGATATTTGCTGCTGATTGAGTGGAAATTGAGTAACAGAGTTTAAAGGTCTAATTTTATCTGAAAACTTTCTTATCCATTTTGCATAGTACGAAAACATTCCAATAATTTGCTGTAAAGACTTTGCATTATCAGGTGGGGGTAACTTGATGAGAGGAGCAAGTCTCTGAGGATCTGGTTTTAAAGAGCCATACGATATACGGTAACCTAAAAAATCTAAAGTCTTAGTTGAAAATACACACTTCTCTTCATTAAATGTAATTCCAGCATCAATGGCAGCTAATCTGAACTTAAGTAGATTTTCATCATGTTCTTTTTGACTATTACCGCATATTGTACTGTTATCAATGAAAGGAAACCAGTCAGTTAGTTTATATTTTTTAACAAAGTCATCTATTTTGCGTTGAAAGCATGCAGATCCATTGGTAACTCCAAAAGGCATTCTAGTATATTGCCACAACTTATTGTCAGCTTCAAAAGCAGTATATGGTCGATCTTTTTTTGATAAAGGGATTTGGTAGTATGCTGAGCGAAGGTTGAGAGTACTATAAATTTTGTATTTAGAAATTATATTCACAATCGTTTCAATCTTAGGTAGAGGATATGCATCTAATTGAGTATATTTATTAATAGTTTCAGAGTTATTAACAACCATGCGACGTTTAGTCTTTTCATTTATTACTAAGACCTGGGCACGCCAAGGTGAAATACTAGGCTCTTTTATTGCTGCTTGAGTCAGGCGATGGATTTCAGATTTAATAAATTCTTTATCTCTTTGAGAATAATTTCTAGATCTAGTGGCAATCGGTTGACAATCTTGTGTGAGATTAGCAAATAATTCAGGAGGTTCAGTTTTCATTGTTATTAAAGCAGCAAATATTATGGGTGGTCTTTTCCCACCATACTTGATGGTAATAATTTCATGCAACTTTTGAAAATCTGTGCCAAGAATAACATCTACACATACGTTATCCAGCACATGCAACTTGACTTTGTTATAGATTTTGTTTTGAAGAGTTATTGAGACATAACAATATCCATCTGATTTTGCAGATAAGGCAGCTGATGCAATTCCAATTACACTCTGTTCATAAATAATATTTAAATGGAGTAGAGTCACTAGTTTGTTGCTTATAAAACTTTTGTTTGTACTTCCACTATCAATTAATGCTTCTGCTTTGTATCTAT
>NC_061166.1:5171046-5176046 GCF_022113875.1 Hydra vulgaris
CCCCAACAAGTCTTTATTGCATAGCAACACAGAAGGGCATTTAACTGAAAGTTCACGTCTTCTTCCTAACCGATGCCGGTTAGAAAGCCAATTATTAGATATAACTTGTTCGTTAAAAAATTGTGATAAAAAAAATATTTATGTACTAAGAAATATAAAAATATAAAATTTTTAAAATTTTATTATGAATTATAAATCGAAATATTTAAAATTAAAAAATAAAAATACAAGAACAATGTTTAATTATCAAATAGAGAGTTTAATTTTTTTATCAAATAGATAGTTTAATTTTTATAACAAAATATTATCGAAACTCCGATTTTTTCTCGACTCCGACGGAGTTTTTTCTCGATTTCTCTCGACTCCGTTTTTTCTCGATTTTGGATCCTTTGCAAGTATCTAGAAGTCCTTTGATTGATTTTAATTTACCTTGTGTTTCTGCATTTGTTTTAGACTATATGAATTTAGTTTAGCTTGTGGTTGTTCGACAACTATTGGCAATTTGGATAGAAGGAGCAAACATATATGGTTTGTCATATGTCCATATTAACCGCATTTCTGAAAAAATAAATGAATTATCTAGTAAAATGCCATCTGATTTTGCCAGACAGCCTAGATCACTAGGAGAGTTTAAAAGATGGAAGGCTACAGAGTTTCGTCCATTTCTTATGTATACTGGTCCCTATATATTGAAAAATGTATTAAACACGAACTTTATATACATTTTCTTTGTCTTGGTATTGCTATTTGTGTGTTAGATGAAAATAATTCTAGTTCTAATGCCATTGGCTATGCATCGTTGCTGTTAAATAGGTTTATATGTAAGTTTGTGGATTATTATGGTCTAACATTTACCACATAAAATGGTCATAATCTGATTCATTTGTCTAAAGATGTTATAAAATTTTAAATGACCCTACTTGATATGTCTATCTTTTTGATTGAAAATTATTTACAGTGTCTGAAAAGATTGATTCGTGGTAAGAACATGCCACTTGTTCAAATTGTCAAACGTTTACAAGAAACAGATTGTTCAGATAAAAAATCTTTGAGAAAAAAACACAAATCAAAAGTAGTCCCTGATGGTAAAGAAAGCTGTTTTTTTTCAAAAAGTGGTCAGTTAGCACAGGTTACTGAAATTAATTTCGATTCTTTACTTTGTGAAATAATTCCATATTGCCTTTTTAATGACTTCTTTGTTGTACCATGCAGTTCAAGATGAACCAAAATATTATCTATGCCAAAAAATGCTTCTGTAAAAAGAAAAACTGTTCAAAATCTGAACTCAAACCCAAAGTTACTAGCTTTAAGGGTAGAACAAGAAATGTTATTTTTCCCATATGTCACGATTGTGTGTTTTGAATGAATTTTGTTTGTTTTTTCTATTTAAATCTTTTTTATTGTCAGTTGCGTTAGTTTTTGAATGAAGTTTATTGAGAATCAATAGTTATGTAATATTCTTTCTTTTTTTTTTTTTAATATATTTGCATTCACTCACAACAAGGCTGCAAGCAACCACTATTAAGTTGGGAGTTACTAGGAAAAAAAAACAGAGTTATAGAACAAGGAAACGGTTGAAAGAAGACTTAAAAAATTAAAGGTTGTATGAGTCAGGAAAACATGAAGATATGAGTGATTTCCAAAGGATTGAAGTGCGGAGAAAAAAACTAGATGAATAAAAGTTTTTAGAGCATGCAGGGAAAGATACAGATTTTAAATTTGTTTCACTGAGTGCAAGCAAGTCTGGTGAATTTTGCAGGAGGTAAGAGTCAACTAATATTAAAATATTTAGGTGGTTGGGATGGTTTTTTAGGTTTTAAATTTTTGGTTACTTTGGTCATGATTTGGGTTTAATGAGAACTTGACTCATTTATAGATATATCACAGCCTCCTAATCAATGAGCTATGCAGTTGTCTCAGTCCTGTTAATTAACCCTAAGCCGTGATATAGGGCTCCTTATGTGGCCTTGACAATGTACATTAAAAGCATTAACAGGGACACCATCCATGCGCAACATGGCACTGTTAATACTCTGATATTTTGCAGCTGTTGATGGAGTCAGCCTCTCTGAGAGCTATCAAAGAGTTCGGGAAACCTTACTATCAGCCGGCCTCAGAATCATTAACCTGAATTTTAGAGCTGTACCCTCATATGGAGATATCAGGAAGAGTTGCATAGCCATTATCAAGGAGGCATAAGCAAAATTCTATAAGTAGAGTCAAGGAGATCCAGCATTTATCATCCTAAGCAGGAAACAATGTAACACAGGTTACATCTACGCCAGCCTAATAGATGAGGAAGGAGTTCGAGGCTGGTTAACAGAGTTTTTATGCTTACCCCTAAAGTCTTTGCCAAGGAGGCCTTCTACAAGACAGTAGCTGGATGCAGTTAACATCTGCCCAAGATGAGTTTTTTTATCGAGACACCATCTCTAGCCTTTACTCAACCAAGAGCCCCAAGACAGGGGATG
This sequence comes from Hydra vulgaris, assembly GCF_022113875.1. Classification (NCBI taxonomy): domain Eukaryota; kingdom Metazoa; phylum Cnidaria; class Hydrozoa; order Anthoathecata; family Hydridae; genus Hydra; species Hydra vulgaris. Next base: position 5,173,518 of record NC_061166.1, read on the forward strand.
TTTAGCTGGATGCAGTTAACATCTGCCCAAGACGAGTGTTTTTATCGAGACACCATCTCTAGCCTTCGCTCAACCAAGAGCCCCAAGGCAGGGGAATGTTTAGTTGGAGTTTATTTCCCCTAGCCTTTGCATAAGAAGAGCACACTCTGCAATGCAGCAGGGCTTGTGGCAGGTGGTACTGGGTTACGTGATACCAGAAGCAAGATCGATCTCGATTATCCTGACCTGACCTGGAATAGTTTAAAGGAGTTACTTCCCGCAACAGTACTTTGAGAAAACCAGGCATGACATTTTGGAAGTGCATTAGAAAAAACACTGCATCGAACAAAATACAGGAGTCTAAGGTGAGTGTAGGTTTTGTAGTTGGAGTAAGTAGTTAGTACTGAGCTCACGCTGCATTAAAGTATAAACAGAACACAAACAAACATAAATCAACTTACGGGTGAGTCAACACCGCGCCAGAGGTTCAGACAGAACATAAACATACATAAAAAATATAAAGTAACTTTCGGGTGAGTGAACACCGCGCCAGAGGTTCAGACAGAACACAAACATACGTAAAAAAACATAAAAAACATAAACAAAAACATAAAGTAACTTACGAGAGAGCGAACACCGCGCCAGAGGTTCAGACAGAACACAGACATACATAAAGAACATAAAGTAACTTACGGGTGAGCGAACACCGCGCCAGAGGTTCAGACAGAACACAAACATACATTTAACGTAGATTACAGGTGAGCTAATACAGTAACTAAGGCACCTCCAACTATATGAAAAAAAAAAATTACTATAGGCATGACTGATATAAGATAGTACTGATGACAGGAAGAACACTCCTTCCAGCCTTTGCTTAGAAAGCAAATCCTGCAAGGCAGCAGAACATGGAACAGGTTGCACTGTGTTACATGTTACCGGTAGCAGGATGATCATGAAGACCATACTCCTGACCTGACACTATGTGATAAATATATTCTGTACTATTTCAACATTTATGTTGAATATAATATATTTAATAATGACATTTTGTTAAATTTTATTTAATTTCATCCTAATTGAAACATACAAACTTTTCAAATTTGAATGTTTTAATTAGGATGTTAGAAGGTGTTTTATAAAAGTTCGTTATTTTAAGAAATTTTTATTTTGACAGTTATAAAAGAAATTATGTTTATATTTTTTATTTCAAATGATTTTGCTCAAAGATTTGCTGTCAATAATTTTTCAAAAAATAGAAAACTCAGGTGAGCATCAAGTAACAAGTTAGATCAAAAATCTGGTATTCATATTTTTTCTATTTGCTCTTTCTGAATCTTTTTCGTTTGTTGATAATGCTTGTAATTAATTTTATTCATATCTGTTTATTTGATTGAATTTATCTCTTAGTGTCAAACGAAGAATACACGAATTAATTGAGATATGCTTGAAGTTTAGAAAGAATGTAAAAATCAAACTAGTTTCACTCTAAGTTATTGTATATGATTTTTAAATTTTGAAATAGAAGTATTGCAAAATTTATTTTTTCTAGTCTTTTAGTTTCCATATTCAATTAGTTGCCTGGACTAATATAATTGCCATGTACAAACTAAATAAAATAAAGAAAAAAAAACATGACATCACAATGTTATACAGTGCAAGATAATGCTTTATTGCTCTTTGCAGTGTAAAAAAAACATTGTGAAAATGTTAGAAATACGTTGGTGATTGTTTTTCTTAAAACGTTTAGCCAACGTCATTAAAACAACGTTAACCTATGTTTTATTTTAGCCATTATTCCAACGTCTAAACAACAATAGAATAGACATTTTCTCAACGTCATTTTGCTCAAAATACAACGTTTGCCCGACGTCTTCATAACGTCTTTTTTCTTAAAATTTAACGTTGTTATAACGCCATTCCGATGTCATTTAGCTCAAATATAACATTGTCAAAACGTCATTTTGACAATGTTATATTTGATTTTATATTTGACAATAACGTTGCAGCAGCGTTAGCAAAATGACGTTTATTTGCTGTTTTATTTATATATATATATATATATAAATATATATATATATATATATATATATATATATATATATATATATATATATATATATATATATATATATATATATATATATATATATATATATATATATATATATATATATATATATATATATATATATATATATATATATGTTTTTTCATATAAAATAACAAATTAAGAAAAGGATCAAATCTATGTAATGGAGTTTTTTTCTTACAGTTGCAGGAAGTTTGGAGCATACATACTAAAACAAAATATATAAAAACACATGCTATATACTAAAACAAAATCAGCTCAATAGCATCATTATTGGCATTTCTTTATAACTTTTAAAAATTAATAAATGACTTTGGAAGTTTGACATTTGGGCAAATTAAATACTTCTTGAAATTATTAGATAAAAGAAGTATAACATTAATAGTACATCATTATTTAGACCTCAACTTGAATATTGAACCCCATGAAGGAGTTTACATATATCGAAACATGTTATTATG
>NC_061166.1:5181046-5203546 GCF_022113875.1 Hydra vulgaris
GGGATATCTCTAGCAATTTTGAAAAACAAGGTAAGATTGATATAGGCCTGTAATTTAAAACATTTGACTTATCTCCAGATTTAAAAATTGGTGTTATATGGGCAATTTTTAATTTATTAGGAACAATACCTGACTTTAATGAGAGATTGAAAATGTGAAATAAAGAAGGTTCAATGACTTCAAATACTGATTTGACAACATCAACACTAATTTTATCAAAACCTTCACTTTTTTTACTTTTGAGACTGCTAAATGCAGTTCTCAACTCATTCAGTTTTAAATCAGTTTCATCCATAAGTTTATCATAAGTTTTTAAGTATGAATCAAATGGAATGGAATTAGTAGAAATTTTAGCAGCCAAATTCGGGCCAATATTAACAAAGTAGTTGTTTAGTTCTTCAGCTATAATTGATTTTTCATAAACTAATTCTCCATTAATTAAAAGATTTTTTGGCAGAGTGCTTTTGTTATAATTATTTTTTCCAATTAAATCCTTAATTAAATTCCATATTTTTTTAGTGTTTCCGTTGGTTTTCTTTAATAATTGATCATAAAATAGTTTTTTTGAGTATTTTCTGTTTTTTCAAATATATTTTTATAATTTTTGTAAGTTATTTCATTTTTATAAGTTTTTTTTTAAGATATTTTATATATAATTTTTCTTTCTTTTTTGAAGATTTTAGTAAGCCTTTAGACATCCAGGGAGTTTGAAGTGACTTGGTATTTATGACTTTTTTTATTTCTGGAAACGCTATTTCATATTGTTTGCAAAATTGATTAAGAAACAAGTCATATGCATTGTTAGCCTCATTTGATTGCAGTACTAGATTCCAATCAACACAATTTTTTAAACAATTTTTAAATTGTTTTAAGGAGTTTTCATTGATCTGTCGCCGAATTATTATGGATTTTTTGGAAATATTGTTAATTAAAATGTTATTTGTAGCTAAGAATGTAGGAAAATGATCCGATAAATCGGTCTGGATTATACCTGTGTAAAGAGGGTTATTATGAAAGTTGTTAGTTATGATGTTATCAAGTAGAGTAGAAGACCTATTTGTTATTCTTGTTGATTTGTTTATTGTTGGGATAAAGTTATATTGTAGAAAAGTATTTATAAAATTCTTATTATTCTATAGTAATAATAATTATTATTTGAAGCATAGTTGATCAGGTTAATGTTAAAATCCCCTACCAAATAAATATGTTTTCTCGAATTTGAATTTTTTTTAGAAATGTTTTAAGATGAGTTTTACATTTCTTTAAGTTTTCAGATGGTGGTCTATATGTAGTATTTATAATTATGTTTTTTTCTTTATTATTTACTAATTCGACGCACAATGATTCATAATCTGTTTCATTGACGCAGAGCTCGTTACGTAAAATATAATTAACTGAATTATGGATAAAAATACTAACGCCCCCGCCCGCATTAACTTCACGAGGTTGGTGAATTGATGTGTAATTAACTAGTTCAAGTTCATAATTTGTTTCACCGCATTTACACCAAGTTTCCGTCAAACATATAATTTTAAAATCGTGTTTAATTTCATCCAATAAAATTTTTAAATTTTCAAAGTTTTTATTTAAACTTCGAATATTGATATTTAAAATTGAAAAAGTGTTTTTAGTTTTTCCTAGATATTGCGAAGATTCAGAAACTGAGTAGTATTGACTTTTTAGCATTTTGTGATTAAAATAATTAGAGTCGGTGTCATTATCACCGATGATGTCATTTTCATTAGAAGATTTAAATATGACATTTTCCTCCATTTTTAAAACAGTTTAATTAAATATGCATAGTAATAATAAAAATAAAATTGCGTTAATTAATGCCAAATATTATGAAGATAAATTTTTGCTTTTCTTTGCAACCCAATTGGGAATTATCAATTTATCATAAGATATGAAGGCAAACTTACCAGCGGCTCGTTCAATTTTTTCTGATTTGTGTTGTTTCAAAACAGAAGTCTTCGTTTATATAAATATTTTTCCCTTTTAGCTTACTCGACTTGCTCAAGATCGCGACTTTATCTCTAAAATCTAAAAGTTTTATTACTATTGTCCTCGGCATTTTTAATTTTTTGTTTCCAGTTCTATGGGCCCGTTCAATTTGGACATTTTTAACTGATAATATCTTCAAAAATTTTTTTTACCTTGATTTTGCTTTCTTCCCAGCTTTCACCTTCATTTTCATCAATTCCATCTACTCTTAAATTGTTACGTCTAGATTGATCTTCCAATTCCCTTAACTTTTTTTGTATACTTTCTGAATTGTCTTCTTTACTGCAAACCTTTGCTTTCTTAACTTTTTCATCAATTAGTTGTTCATGAAAGTTTAAACTAAGTTTCAATTCTTCGATGTCTTTTTCTACTTTTTCCAACCTGCCATTAAAAATTTTCAAGTTTCCACTAATAATATCAATAAAAACTTTTTCTTGTTGTTTTAACATCAACTCAAATTCTTTTTTGTAGTCCTCAAACAATTTTGTTATTTCTAATAATGTAACAGCCATATTATAAAAAAAAAAAGGTTTTTCTTACGCATGCGCATCTAAACATAGCGCTTTTTACTGATATCAAAACATTTATTTTTTGTTCGCAAAATTTATCATTTTAATTTATTTCGTCTTTTCATAATTTACAAACTTGATCATTTAACGGAAATATGTCATAGTCAACAAAATATCATACAGACGTTATAATAGTTAAAAATTGCCATAACTACACTGAGTGTTTGGTTTATTTGATTGCTTTTTTTTTCTAACTTCAGGTCTCGGCGGAAAGCAAGAGCTTTAGCTCTTGCTAACAAACCTAAGTTATCTATCTAATAGAAAACAGTATGTTAAAAACAAGAAATCTGGAATACTGAATATTCTGTGTGCAGTGCCTCAAGGATCGATCCTAGGACCGCTTATATTTTTAATTTATGTTAATGATTTTAATAATGCATCATTAAAACTAAATGCTATCATGTTTCCAGACGATACAAATCTATTTTTATCTAACTGCAATATTAATTAACTTTATGCTGACATAAACATTGAATTAGAAAAAGTAAATGATTCGTTCAGGTCAAATAAACTTTCTCTTAAAGCTGAAAAAACACAATATACCTTGTTTCATAAAAAAATACAAGAAGAAAACCTTCCTCTAAAACTGCCAAAACTTATTATAAATTATAAACAAATTAAAAAACAAGGTACTATAAAATTTTATAGAGTTATTGTGGATGATCGTTTATCATGGCTCCCACACATAAAATATATAAAATCAAAAATTAGTAGAACCATTAGTATTATGTATCGAACTCGCCCATACTTAAAATCGCATAGTCTAAAGCTTATATACTTCTGCTTAATTCATTGTTACATTACTTATGCAAAATTTACGTGGGCAAGTTGTCAAACCAAAACTTAAAAAAATTCTTTCCTTACGAAAACATGCTTGTAGAATTATATACAACAAAAAAAGGGGAGATCACACTAAAACTTTAATGATGGATATGAAAATGATGAACATATATCAGACAAATATTTTCCAACACCTAAACTTTATGTATAAATATACTAATAATTTAATTCCTGAAATCTTCAAAAGTAAATTTAATAAAAATTTAAATGAGAAGTATTTCTTTAAGAATAAATCAAAATAACACATATAAATTACCTAAAAAAGTAAACAAATACACAGAATATAGTATAACTTATAGAAGTCCCAAGCTATGGAACTCTTTTCTGAAAGACAATTTAAATATGGCAAAATCTTTACCTTCATTTCAGTTTCAAACAAAAACTTACGTTTTAAATTTTACAAAATAATTTTTATTTTTGTTTTCAAAAAAAATTTTTTTAGCATTATTTCTGATTATTTAACAGTTTGTATTTTTAAATATTGTATGTAATCTTTATATATTATATGTTGAATATAATATCATATATTTAATTGGAAGTTTGTATTTAAATATAATCTTTTATAACTTTTTGTGACTATTAGTATTTATTAATATTATAACTATATATATATACATATATATATATATATATATATATATATATATATATATATATATATATTTATATTAATATATATATATATATATATATATATATATATATATATATATATATATATATATATATATATATATATATATATATATAAATATATATATATATATATATATATATATGTATATATATATATATATATATATATATATATATATACATATATATATATATATATATATATATATATACATATATATATATATTTATATATATATATATATATATATATATATATTATATATATATATATATATATATATATATATTACTATATGTTCTTTATTCACTTATTGTATTTTTGAATATTTTATCTTTTTTTTTGACTAATTGATTGTGTTTTTACTTTTAATTGATGCATCTTCTTTTTTTCTATATTTTTATTCTTAAATATTATATATTCTTTTTTACTATTTCTTTTTTTTTCCTAAAGTTTCTACTTGATTTATTAACCATTTATTACCATATATTATTGTTATGATCTGTAGGGGCTTTATGAAAAGATTAGTTTGGTATTTTGCCATCCTTATCTTCTTTGAGCCCCTGACTGTTTATTACTTGTACATTTGTAGTTATATTTTATTTTTGGTGAAAGGAAATTGTAATTTATATAAACAGCAAAATAAAATAAAGTTTTAAAAAATACAAAAAAAACCCTCTAAAATGGTTTACAGAAGCAATTTATGGCTCTTGCAAAATAATAATATTTCTCTCAAAAGTATAATTATTATTGTAACTAAAACAAAAAACGCAGTAAAAACAAGGGTAGCTTAAAGAATTATTTAGCGATGCAATAAATGAAACTTGTGGTGAATATACTCTTTATATTGTGTAATATTAACGTAACAGACATATGTTTGATATTGAGCGACAAATATATGAAGATACACTTTCGTTAAAAAAATAAGCTTGTTAAAAAAAAAAAGAACTTTTCTTTTATAATTTTGCTTATGTAAACGTTAGTGCTTGAGTAAAATTTTTAAAAATACACTTTTAATTCAGCAATTTTTTTTCTAAATAATTATGCGATATATATTATTTATATATATGGATAATGTTTGAAGCATTTTTTTTTTTCTAACTATACTTATAATATAATATAACTATAGCAAAAAGTGTCAAGATTGAATTATAATTCGTTCTATAATATACAATAAATAACACCCCAGACAGCAAGCTTACATTGGCCCAATGTAAGTTTTAACATTGGCAAGTTTATTCCGTTGGGCCAACATTTAGCCAATGTTTTTTTTCGGCGTATTATTTTCAATTCTGCAAATCGGTTTTTTGCAAATATCGTACTATATTGGGCCAACATTTAGCCAATGCTTTTTTTCCAGCGTAATATTGCAATTCTACAAATCGGTTTTTTGCAATTATCGTACTACGTTGGGACAACATTTTGCCAATGTAGTTTGGGCTTATTATTTTGCTGTTGTTACATTTATACCGTAGCCAATATTCGGCCAATGTAGTTGCGGATTAGTATATACTTTAAAATTTGTTGCAAAACATTTTTAAAAATGGCATCGTTTGACAGAATAAAAAAAAGTTTCGATATTATCTTTCCATTTTTTTAAATTATAAAAATAAAAAAAAGAAGGTATATTTATTAATCTTCCAAGAATCTTAAAATTTTCTTTATAAGAAATAAATTTCAAGAGATTCTCGTGACTTAATGTTTTGTTTTTTTAAATAATGAAATATTTGTTAAAATTTAAACGTAATGCTTAAAACATTTTTTACTACAATCTAAATTATTAATAGAACAATAAAGGCAATAATGAAATTATTTTTGTGTAAGATCTTAAAGTTATTTTTTTTATTTTTATTGCTGTATTGGCATTTCAAATGTTTGATTTATTTAATAATCTTTATTAAATAAATGAAACATTTCAAATGTTCGATTTATCTAACAAAGAAGACATTTTAAATGTCTTCTTTATTATGTAAATCAAAAATTTGAAATGTCACACAGTATAAGTTTTTTTTTATCATAATTTGTTTATAATAGTTTAGATTGAATAGCTATTATAAAATATATTATTAAAGGTATCAATAATACATATGTGGCATTGAAGTTATTAGAAGCTGATATTTTACATTTTAAGTATGACTCTTTTGTTTGATTTTTTCTGTGTTTGATTGTGAAAGCTCATCTACTAATATAATAAAACTGTACAAAAAGTGATGTTACTAGAATTTATATTCTACTTATGTAGAGCTTTCTAATATTGCCAGACATTTTATTTTAAGACCAATGACTAGTCTTAAATAATTAATTGAGTTATGAGATTAAATCAATAAATAATCATTAAAAACGGTAAAGCTACAGTTACGCAGCCTAAAATAATTATATTTTTGTGCTAGTTGTGCCAGGGGTTTTGCTACATCAACTATCTTATAGCCTGCTGCTACAAGGAAGTGCTGCTACATCTAATGAGGGTTTGGCATGGGCTAGCAATCTATTTTCGTCTTACTATTTCAATTATATTCCTATTGTTTGTAAAGCCTCTACTGACAAGAGGAAAAATAAAATTATTTTAGGCCGCGTAACTGTAGGATTACCTATAAAAACAATTAAAGTAAAAAAACTCAATTTAAATCATTATTTTTATTTGTCTAATTCAAGTCATGATTTAAATCGAAACAACCCTTTATATATTCCATCTTTCTGAGGCAGAGGGACATAATTCTTGGTTTTATTTATTTTTTATTATTTAATATCTCTGGATATTTTATATATTTAGTGTGCGTACAACAGTTAACAACTTTAATCTTATACATTAACTTTAGTTATAAATTAATTATTAATGATTTGATTTATAGATTTTTAAAGCAATACAAGATTAAAATTAGCTGAAGGCTAAACTTCTGCTCATGAGAAAAAAAAGGATAATAAGCAAAAATGACAAAGAGACAAAAAATTGTGTATATCTTGGTATAGATGATTTATCCTCAATTTCTTATAATGAAACGAAAAATATTATTAAACTTTCGGATTTATCTGCAACTCGAAACTCTTTACAGAAGTTTAATGTTTGCTCTGAGAAGTTAAATGAACAAAATTTATTAAATGGTAAGTTTTTATATAAAAGTCTTTATGTCTGATCATTAAAAATCTTTATTCATAGCTTTAACTTTTACAATTTTAAAGACTTTTTCATATATTACGGTCAAAAAGTCAGAGTGTTAGTTAACATTTTATTGTGTAAAAATCAACATGTCAAAGCTTACACCACAGGCTTGGTCAGGAAGCAGGAGCGATCATTCTCGAATTCTGACCACAGAAAATAAATTTAATGGTGAAAAACTGGCCAGGTTTTTTAGTTGTTTTAAGAACATTTAAGTTTATGAACGTAACAAAAATTTCTCGTTGGATTTCTAAGTTGGTGTCACTAACTTTGAAATCCATTTGAAATCAAATGTTGAAAAAAAAAAATAGTATTTGTATTATATCAGTTTTCATATCAGTTTATAGTTTTAACAGTTGATGGTGATTCATTATTATTCATTATATAAACGTTTATTTAAATTTATCTAATAGACAAAGGTAATACAATATTTTTATAGACGGTATTATTTTTAAAAATAGTGTTATTAAAATTTAGAACTAAAATATGTAAAAAAAAATTTTTTACAAACATTAGACGAGGTCCGTACTGTACCTTGAAAATCTGGAAAATTTGTTGATATTGGCTAAAATCGTGAAAAACCTGGAAAAGTCAGGAAATTTTTTTTTATTTAAATAGTCATGGAAAGATCAGTAATTCTAATTAAGAAGTTACTCGTTTCACAAATGAACGCTGTATTTTGAAAACGTGATGAGTCACACTTTTTTTAAAAGTGAGATTATTTGAAAAAAATATTTTCAAAAAAATATTCTTTTTAAATAACCTCACTTAAAATAGAAGATAAAATAAAGATTTTTTTAGATAAAATAAAGATCTTTTAGAGAAAAGAAGCAATTTTTAGATAAAATAAAAATAAAATTTTTTACAGGAGAAATGTTTTTCACTCCGTTGTAATATTTTAATTTTTTGACTTGTCACATTTTCAAAATACAACGCTCAATTAAGTTTTTATGTTTTTTCGGTGCTACTCATTTGTTTTATCTGAAACTTATGCTTTTTTTAGTGTTCATTCTTAGTCGTCATTGAAGTACAACTTGGTAAACTACAAAACACATCAAATTCAGTTATAAAAATTTGAGTAACAAAGGTATGCTAATTATTGTATTGCCTGAAAGAGTGTCATTGCAGTGAAGAAATCAAGTACTCTGGAAGAAAAGAAAATACGTAAGTAAATGGTAAATATTTTTTTATAATTTTTTTATGCATTTTGTATGATATCTTAGTACAATTTATATACTTTAAATAAAATACTCATTGAAGACTTTTTGTAAATTACATTAATATTAATTTAAGTTTAAACAAAAGTTACTTTAATTATTGCCAGGATGTGTATTTTTGCAGATCTATATTTTGGCAAAAATTGGAGTTATAGACAAAAGAGATTGTATATATTTTTTGCTAAGCATAATTTTTTAAAATGGCCTAGTTGTAAAATTAAACTATGCAGGGAGAGGACAAAAAATTGGAATAGAAAAAATGTTGATTGCATATGCTGCTATTGGTAAGTGGTTTAGAAAAGTTTATTTTTTCAGTTTCAATTTTGCATTACAGATTTACATTCAATTTGTTATTTTTTTTTTGGTGCATAATTAAACAAACAACTATTTTATTTTGCAGAAACTGTGAAGTCAAATAAACATGGCTTATGCAGACATAGAATAGAGATAGAGGAAAAAAAAATAATAATCATGGGCACCAAATATCATAAGCTAAAAACGATTCAATAACAAGTTGCTCAGCCAATATCGAAACTACTCTATAAATTTTATAGTGAATTTTTTTATTTAAAACTCAGTGTGTCAGTTTTTGGTTTAAGTTTGGTGTTTGCAATATGTATATTTAACCAAGAAATTATGTTAAATAAATAAATTTTTATACTTGTATCATACATTCTTTTTTTTCTCAATAAATTTTCAATGAAGCAATGCAAATCATCTTATTTGTAACAAACGTCTAATGTTGTATAAAACGTAAGGCCGATATATAACATATGATATTGGGCCAATGTTGCATAAAACGTTAGGCCAATTTTGTACACAACGTTGGGTCAATGTTGTATACAACGTTGGGCCAATGTTGTATACAACGTTGGCCTAAAGTTATATACAACGTTGGGCCAATGCTGGGTAAACGGTTTTATGAATTATGAAATTTGGAGGTGTGCATTTAATTTCTGGGACTGAAACAAAACAATTCTTATTAATGTTTGAGTTACACATTGCAATGTAAAACAAAATAACTCATATTAAAACAATGTTTCTCTAACAGGGTTCGTAGCCAACCATTTATATAAAATTAAATAACTTTTTTGAAAAATCAGATGAATTTCCCTGAGGATTTTTAACAATGGTTTTTACAAAATGTTTAAAATTACTATCTACTGTAATGGAAATGCTATGAATATACATGCTTTGAATGACAAAACTTATAAAACTTAGCTATTACTTAAGTTAGATATTAGTATAGATCTTAATATACATGTTAGTATGGTTCTTATTATTAAGGATAATTAAGTATGAACACTAAGAAAAACATGTTTCAGAAAAAATAAATTAGTAGCACCAAAAATTAACATAATAGCTTAATTGAGCGCTATTTTTTTAAAAATGTGACAAGTCACAAAATTAAAATTTTACAGGAGAGTAAAAAAAATTTTTCCTAAAAAAAACTTTGTTTTTATTTTAACTAAAAATTGTTTTTTTTTATCAAAAAAAAATCTTTATTTTATCTAAAAAATCTTTTTTTTATCTTATAATTTTATCTTTTACAAAAAAAAAAATTCTTTTCAAATAACCTCAATTTTAAAAAGTGTGACTCTTCACGTTTTCAAAATACAGCGTTCAATTGCAAAATAAGTAACTTCTTAACTAGAATTACTGACTTTTCCATGACTATCTAAAAAAAAAAATAATTCCCTGACTTTTCCAGGTTTTCCACCACTTTGGCCAATATTAACATATTTTCCAGATTTTCCAGGTACAGTACAGACATTGTCCAATGTTTGAATATAATTTTTTTTTTACATATTTTAGTTCTGAATTTTAATAATACAATTTAAAAAATAATATCATCTATAAAAATATTGTATTACCTTTGTCTATTAGATAATTTTAAATAAACGTTTATACAATAAATAATAATGAACCACCAGCAACTGTTAAAACTTTAAACTGATATGAATAGTCTGTTGTTTTTTTCAACAGTTGATTTCAAATGGATTTCAAAGTTGGTGACTTTGAAATCCAACAAAGAACTTTTGTTACGTTTATAAACATAAATGTTCTCAAAACGACTAAAAAACCTGGCCAGTTCTTCGCAACTAAATATAATTTCCATGGTCAGTATTCGAGAGTAATTGATCCCGCTTCCCGACCGAGCCTGTGTTGTAAGCTTTGATATGTTGATTATTACACAATAAAATGTTAATTACACTCCGACATTTTGACCGTAATATATGAAAAAGTCTTTAAAATTGTAAAAGTTAAAGCTATGAATAAAGATTTTCAATCATCCGACATAAAGAATTTTAAATAAAAACTTACTATCTAATAAATTTTCTTCATTTAACTTCTCAGAGCACACAATTAAATTCTGTAAAGAGTTTATAGTTACAGGTCAATCCCAAAGTTTAATAATATTTTTAGTTTTATTATAAGAAATTGAGGATAAATCACCTACACCAAGATATACACAATTTTTTGCCTCTTTAATCATTATTTTGGCTGGTTCTTTTCGCTATCTTCCTTTTTTGTCTCCAGAGCAGAAGTTTAGCCTTCTGCTAAATTCAATCTTGTATTGCTATAAAAATCTATAAATCAAATTATTAATAATTAAATTATAACGAAAGTTAGTGTATAAGCTTAAACTTGTTAACTGCATAACACAAACTAATTATGAAAAATATCCAGAGATATTAAATTAAAAATTATAAAACTAAGAATAATGTCCCTCTGCCTCAGAAATATGTAATATATAAAGGGTTGTCTCAATTTAAATCATGATTTAAATCAGACAAATAAAAATAATGATTTAAATTGAGTCTTTTTATTTCAATTGATTTTAATGATTATTTATTGATTTAATCTCATAATTCAATAAATTATTATAGACTAGTCATTGGTCATAAAACAAAAAGTCTGGCAATATTAGAAAACTCTACATAAGTAGAATATAAATTCTAATAACATCACTTTTTGTATACTGTTTTAATATTTTAGTAGATGGGGTTTCACAATCAAACAAAAAAGACATACTTAAAATGTAAAATATCAGCTTATAACAACATCAATGCCACATTTATTACTGATACCTTTATTAATATATCTTATAATAGCTACATAATCTAAACTATTATAAAAAAATTATGAAAAAAAAAATTTTTTCAATACATATACTGTATGACATTTCAAATGTTTGATATATTTAATAAAGAAGAATTTAAAATGTCTTCTTTATTAAATAAATCAAACATTTGAAATGCTAATACAGCAATAAATATAAAAAATAATTTTAAGATCTTACACAAAAATAATTTAATTATTACCTTTATTATTACATTAATAATTTATATTGTAGTAAAAAATGTTTCAAGTATATTATTTAACTGTTAAAAAATATTTCATTATTAAAAAAAAAAAACATTAAGTCACGAGAATCTCTTGAAATTTATTTCATATAACGAACCTTTTAAGATTCTTAGAAGATTCATAAATATAGCTTCTTTTTTTAAATATATAATTTAAAAAAATGGAAAGATAATATCAAAACCTTTTTTTATTCTGTCAAACGATACCATTTTTAAAAATGTTTTAAAAAAATTTACTAATACGCAACTACATTGGCCGAATATTGGCTACGACTTAAATGTAAAAACAAATTTTTATAGCAAAATATTAGGCCATTGGCCAAATGTTGGCCCAACGTAGTACGATAATTACAAAAAACCGATTTGTAGAATTACAATATTACGCCGAAGAAAAAAAATTTGCCTAAATAGCAAAAGCTTATCTCTATCACATGTCTTGCAAAAGCTTTTATGCTTATTTGACTAAACAGTTTCTGCAAAAAAAATAGTTGTTTGTTTAATTATGGACCAAAGAAATATAACAAATTAAAAGTAATTCTGTAATGCAAAATTGAAACTGAAAAAATATACTTTTCTAAATCACATACCAATAGCAGCATATGCAATCAACATTTTTCCTATTACAATTTTTTATCCTCTCCCTGCATAATTTAATTTTACAGCTACACCATTTTAATAAACTATTCTTAGTAAATAACATATACAATCTCCTTCATCTTTAACTTCAATTTGTGCCAAATAATTGAACTGCAAAAATACACAACCTAGAAATAATTAAAGTAACTTTTGTTTAGACTAAAATTAATATAAAATCATTTACAAAAAATCTTTAAAGAGTATTTTGTTTAAAGTATTTTAAATTGTACTAAAATATCATAAAAAATGAATAAACTGATCATAAAAAAATATTTACCATTTACTTGTCTTTTTTTTCCAGAGTACTTGAATTCTTCACTTCTTTTAACGGCAATGACTCTCGTTCAGGCAATACAATAATTAGCATACCTTTGTTACTCAAATTTTTATAACTGAATTTGATGTGTTTTGTAGTTCACCAAGTTGCACTTCAATGCTTGCCCATTATGCTAATAAAACCAGCATATCTTTCAAAGATACAACTTTATCTTGAAACAATAAAGTTAATTATATCATTATCAAACTATACAACTAATAACATATTATATTTAGATTTTACGAAAGTAAATACAACTATCACTAATAAAACAGATAAAATTAAAGAAAGAGAGGCAAATTTTTAATGATAAAAATATATACTTACTAATGGATTCATAATATTTTTATGAATTATGAAATTTCCAGGTGTGCATTTAATTTCTGGCACTGACACAAAACAATTTTCGTTTATGTTTAAGATACAAATTGCACTGTAAAACAAAAAAATTAATATTAAAACAATGTTTCTCCAACAGGGTTTCTAGCCAACTATTTATATGAAGTTGAATGACATAAAAATCAGATGAACTTCCTTGACCACTTTTAACAATGGTTTTTACAAAATGTTTAAAATTACTATCTAATGTAATGGAAATGCTAAGACTGTACATGCTTTGAATGACAAAACTTATAAAACTTAGCTATTAGTTAAGTTGGATATTAGTATAAAGCTTATTATACATTTTATAATGGATCTTATTAAAGATGACTAAGAATGAACACTAAGAAAAATAAAAGTTTCAGAATAATAAAATGGGCAGCACCAAAAAAAAACATAACAGCTTAATTGAGCGCTGTATTTTGAAAATGTGACAAGTCACAAAATCAAATTTTATAAGAGAGTGAAAAACATTTCTTTAGTAGAAAATTTTATTTTTATTTTACCTAAAAATTGTTTCTTTTATCTAATTAAAAAATCCTTTTAAAAAAAAATTAAAAAATTTAAAAAAATCTTTTAAAATTTTTTTTTATCTTATAATTTTATCTTTTCCCTATAAAAAAAATTCTTTTACAATAACCTCACTTTTAAAAAAAGTGTGACTCATCACGTATACAGCATTCAATTGTGAAACGAGTGATCACGTATACAGCATTTAATTGTGAAACGAGTAACTTCTTAACTAGAATTACAGATTTTTCCTTACTATCTAAAGAAAAAAATAATTCCCTGACTTTTCCAGGTTTTACGCGACTTTAGCCAATATTAACAAATTTTCCAGACTTTCAAGATACAGTCAAATGTTTGTAAATAGTTTTTTTTATATACTTTAGTTCTGAATTTTATTAATACAACTTTTAAAAAAAATATCATCTATAAAAATACTGTATGCAAACTAAATATGAAAAATATCCAGAGATATTAAATTAGAAAATTATAAAACCTAGAATAACGTCCCTCTGCCTCAGAAAGATGGATTATTAGAAAGCTCTACATAAGTAGAATATTACTTCTAGTAACATCGCTTTTTGTACACTGTTTTAATATGTTAGTAGATGGGATTTCACAATCAAACACAGAAAAAACCAAACAAAAGAGACATATTTAAAATGTAAAATATCAGCTTCTAACAACTTCAATGCCACATATATATTATTAATACCTTTAATAATATATCTTATAATAGCTACTAAATATATCTTATAATATCTACTAAATATATAATCTAAACTATTATAAATAAATTATAAAAAAAAATACTTATACTGAATGACATTTTTAATGTTTGATTTATTTAATAAAGAAGACATTTAAAATGTCTTCTTTATAAAATAAATCGAACATTTGAAATGTTACATTTATTTAATAAAGATTATTAAATAAATCAAACATTTGAAATGTCCATACAGCAATAAAAACAAAAATATAACTTTAAGATCTTACACAAAAATAATTTGATTATTCCCTTTATTATTACATTAATAATTTAGATTGAAGTAAAAAATTTTTCAAGCATATTATTTAAATGTTAATATATATTTTATTATAAAAAAAAAAAAATATCAAGTCACGTGAATCTCTTGAAATTTATTTCTTATAAGGAATCTTTTAAGATTCTTAGAAGATTCATAAATATACTTTATTTTTATAATTTTAAAAAATGGAAAGATAATATCAAAACCATTTTTTATTTTGTCAAACGATACCATTTTTAAAAATTTTTGCAACAAATTTAAAAATATATTCTAATCCGCAACTACATTGGCCGAATATTGGCTACGGCATAAATGTAAGAACAGCAAAATATTAGGCCTAAACTGCATTGGTCAAATGTTGGCCCAACGTCGTACGATAATTGCAAAAAATCGATTTGTAGAATTGCAATATTACGCCGGAAAAAAAGCATTGGCTAAATGTTGGCCCAATATAGTACGATATTTGTAAAAAATCGATTTGCAGAACTGAAAATAATACGCCGAAAAACAATATTGGCTAAATGTTGGCCCAACGGAATAAGCTTGCCAATGTTAAAACTTACGTTGGGCCAATGTAAGCTTGCTGTCTGGGATGTGTTGCGGTGTTGCAAATACATGGCATATGAGATCGGAAACCATAGAGATTGGAAACCATATAATGTTATTTTGATGAGATGGACAAATTTTACTTAGAGTTGGGTAAAAATAGATATATTGCAATCAAAAACTTTTATATTAAGTTCGGATAAGTGTTTTCAATGCCTTGGTCACATTCGGAAACCATATCCGTTTTGCAGTTGTTAAGTGACATAACCTTAAAAAGATATGAAAATTTGTATGAATTTTCACAATTTTGTCAATTGTTTTCTCACATTTTTCTCGCTATTAGCAACCATGCACTCCGCTCATAGTTATTAAAATATGTATTGTACTGGAATTTAACGCTTACTTAAGCAAATTAGATGAATTAAAATTAATTTTTTAACAAAAAAACAAGCATTTATAATCATTTGGTTTGAAGATAAAAAACTGACAACTTGTTGCGTTTTTTACTGCACTATTTTGTGTTAAAGTTAGTATGAATATTTCAAAATTTGATATTTCATTTATATATTTAATGGAAGAATTATGAAAAGATATTATATACTATTAACTTTGTTTTAGTAAGTACAGCGTTGAGTCCCTACAGCTAAAGAAAGCGAAATTGTTACGGTTAACTTTAATGTCAAAAAAGATAGAACTATTGGTTCGCCTGTTTTTGAATCCAGCTATCCCATACATAAATATAAATACAAAAGTTTGGTAAATCAAATTGTTTTTTTATTACACCATTTATAAAGTTATGCAAAATAAGTTGCTGATTGCATACACTTCATTTAAATTAGTTAATTAAAAAAATTTAATTTAGCTAAAAAAAATTTAATCTACAACAAGTAAATTAAAAAAAGTTAGAAAAGTCAGTTTTTCAAAAGTTGCCTTATCTGAAAATCCATCCATAAAAAGTAAAAAAACCTCAATAAAACTTTAAATTGTAGCAGGGTGATTTTGTCTCCTCTAGCAACATAAAAATTTAGCTTAACGCATTTAAACCAATAACTGCTATTTCGAAACTAGTTTCATTCTATGCTTAAATGTTTTAATTAAAAAAAAAAATTGTTATTTAGGTTTATTTCTAAAATAAGTAACGTGTATGTTAAATAACTTTATATGTATTTTTTTTACTGTTAAACAATTTTCCATATTTCAGAAAAGATTGCAAAAGTAATACTTGTACATTTAACTTTAATTTTGTTCATTTTAATGAACCTTATTTCCTGAGATATTTTATATAAAAAATGAAATTAAATATTGTCAGATATAAATTAATGCTTTTTTTAGCAGTCTACCACCCTCAAATGGTATTAAGGAATACAATAAAAGTATTTTAATATCATTAAAAAGAAAACAACATATTTTAATATTAGTTAAATTTTTAAGCAAATATATATATATATATATATATATATATATATATATATATATATATATATATATATATATATATATATATATATATATATATATATATATATATATATATATATATATATATATATATATATATATATATATCCCAGACAGCAAGCTTACATTAGCCCAATGTAAGTTTTAACATTGGCAAGTTTATTCCGTTGGGCCAACATTTAGCCAATGTTTTTTTTTTTGGCGTATTATTGCAATTCTACTAATCGGTATTTTGCAATTATTGTACTACGTTCGGCCAATATTTGGCCAATGTAGTTTAGGCCTAATATTTTGCCATAAAAATCTGTTTTTACAACTTACCGTAGCCAATATTCGGCCAATGTAGTTTCGGATTATTATATACTTTTAAATTGTTTCAAAACATTTTTTAAAAATGGTATCGTTTGACAGAATAAAATAAGGTTTTGATACTGTTATATATCTTTCCATTTAATTAGATTATAAAAATAAAAAAAAGAAGCTATATTTATTAATCTTCTAAGAATCTTTAAAGGTTTCTTATAAGAAGTAAACTTCAAGAGATTCTCGTGACTTAATGTTTTGTTTTTTTAAAGGAAATATTTGTTAACATTTAAATAATATGCTTAAAACAATTGTTACTACAATCTTAATTATTAATGTAATAATAAAGGCAATAATCACATTATTTTTTTGTAAGATCTTAAAGTATTTTTTTATTTTTATTGCTGTATTGGCATTTCAAATGTTTGTTTTATTTAATAATCTTTATTAAACTTATTTTATTAAATTTTATTATTATTATTTTATAAAATTTATTATTGTTATTTATAAATAAATGAAACATTTCAAATGTTCGATTTATTTAATAAAGGAGACATTTTAAATGTCTTCTTTATTAAATAAATCAAACATTTAAAATGTCATACAGTATAATTTTTTTCATTAATTATAATAGTTTAGATAATATAGCTATTATAAGATATATTATTAAAGCTATCAATAATAAATATGTGGCATTGAAGTTTACATTTTAAATATGTCTCTTTTGTTTGATTTTTTCTGTGTTTGATTATGAAACCCCATCTACTAACATATTAAAACAGTGTACAAAATGTGATGTTATTTGAACTTATATTCTACTTATGTAGAGCCTTCTAATATTCCATCTTTCCGAGGCAGAGGGACATTATTCTTGGTTTAATTATTTTTTTATTTAATATCTCTGGATATTTTTCATATTTAGTTTGCCTACAACAGTTAACAACTTTAAGCTTATACATTATTACTTTTATCATACATATTTTTTTTTTAGTTATAACTTAATTAATAATGATTTGATTTATAGATTTTTAAAGCAATACAAGATTGAATTTAGCATAAGGCTAAATTTCTGCTCTGGAGACAAAAAGGGATAAAAATAAAGATTGAAGAAACAAAAAATTGGGTATATCTTGGTGTAGATGATTTATCCTCATTTTCTTATAATAAAACAAAAAATATTATTAAACTTTCGGATTTACCTGTAACTCCAAAATCTTCACAGAAGTTTAATGTTTGCTCTGAGAAGTTGAATGAACAAAATTACTAAATGGTAAGTGTCTAATGATTGAAAATCTTTATTCATAGCTTTAACTTTTACAATTTTGAAAACTTTTTCATATGTTAAGGTCAAAAAGTCAGAGTGTTAATTAACATTTTAGTATGTAATAATCAAAATATCAAAGCTACACCACAGGCTTGGTCAGGAAGTGGGAGCGATCGCTCTCGAATACTGACCACAGAAAATATATTTAGTTGCGAAAAACTGGCCAGGTTTTTTAGTTGTTTTGAGAACATTTAAGTTTATGAACGTAACAAAACGTTTTTGTTGGATTTCAAAGTTAGTGTCACCAACTTTGAAAACCATTTGAAATCTAATGTTGAAAAAAACAACAGTATTTGTATTTATATCAGTATTCATATCAGTTTAAAGTTTTAACAGTTGCTGGTGATTCATTATTATTCATTTTATAAACGTTTATTTAAATTTATCTAATAGACGAAGGTAATGCAATGTTTTTATGATATTATTTTTAAAAATAGTGTTGTTAAAATTTTAAAAGAACTAAAATATGTAAAAAAAAATATTTACAAACATTGGATAAGGTACGTACTGTACCTTGAAAATCTGGAAAATTTGTTAATATTGGCTAAAGTTGTGAAAAACCTGGAAAAGTCAGGAAATTATTTTTTTCTTTAGATCATGGAAAAATCAGTAGTTCTAGTTAAGAAGTTACTCGTTTCACAGTTGAATGCTGTATTTTGAAAACGTAATGAGTCACACTTTTTTTAAAAGTGAGGTTATTTGAAAAGAATATTTTCAAAAAAGTATTCTTTTCAAATAACCTCACTTTTAAAAAAAGTGTGACTCATTACGTTTTCAAAATACAGCATTCAACTGTGAAACGAGTAACTTCTTAACTAGAACTACTGATTTTTCCATGATCTAAAGAAAAAAATAATTTCCTGACTTTTCCAGGTTTTACACAACTTTAGCCAATATTAACAAATTTTCCAGATTTTCAAGGTACAGTACGTACCTTATCTAATGTTTGTAAATATTTTTTTTTACATATTTTATGTACTGTACATTGAAAATCTGGAAAATTTGTTAATATTGGCTAAAGTTGAGAAAAACCTGGAAAAGTCAGGAAATTATTTTTTTCTTTAGATCATAGAAAAATCAGTAGTTCTAGTTAAGAAGTTACTCGTTTCACAGTTGAATGCTGTATTTTGAAAACGTAATGAGTCACACTTTTTTTAAAAGTGAGGTTATTTGAAAAGAATATTTTCAAAAAAGTATTCTTTTCAAATAACCTCACTTAAAATAAAAGAATATTAAGATAAAATAAAGATTTTTTAGATAAAATTAAGATTATTTTAGATAAAGTAAAGATTTTTTTAGAGAAAAAAAACAATCTTTAGATAAAATAAAAATAAAATTTTTTACAGGAGAAATATTTTTCACTCCCTTGTAAAGTTTAAATTTTGTGACTTGTCACTTTTTCAAAATACAACGCTCAATTAAGCTATGATGTTTTTTTTGATGCTACCCATTTATTTTTTCAAAAAATTTATGTTTTTCTTAGTGTTTATTCTTAGTCGTCATTGAAGTTCAACTTGGTAAACTACAAAAAAAATCAAATTTAGTTATAAAAATTTGAGTAACAAAGGTATACTAATTATTGTATTGCCTGAAAGAGTGTCATTGCTATTAAAAGCAGTGAAGAATTCAAGTACTCTGGAAGAAAAGAGAATACGTAAGTAAATAGTAAATATTTTTTTATAATTTTTTTATGCATTTTGTATGATATCTTAGTACAATTTATAAACTTTAAATAAAATACGTTTTGAAGATTTTTTGTAAATTAAATTTTATATTAATTTAAGTCTAAAAAAAAGTTACTTTAATTTTTGCCAGGTTGTGTAGTTAAAGACAAAGAAGATTGTATATTTTATTTGCTAAGAATAGATTTTTTAAAATGGCCTAGTTGTAAATTTAAACTATGCAGGGAGAGGACAAAAAATTGGAATAGAAAAAATGTTGATTGCATATGCTGCTATTGGTAAGTGGTTTAGAAAAGTTTATTTTTTCAGTATCAATTTTCCATTACAGAATTACTTTCAATTTGTTATGTTTTTTTGGTGCATAATTAAACAAACAACTATTTTTTTTTGCAGAAACTGTGAAGTCAAATTAGCACGACTTATGCAGACATTTTTCGGCCAATCGTTATCGCAATAATTTAGACCTTCCTATATTTATGAACGGTAATGTACTCGATAATTCTCCTACCCTTCATTTTCTAGGATTAACTCTTACTTCTGATCTTTCATTGAAACCTTATATCAAATCCGTGGCAAAATTAGCATCTGCTAAAGTTGCTTCTCTTTATCGAGCTCTTTTTCTTACTCTGGATTCTATTCTCTATTTCTATAAATCTCAAATCCGGCCTTGTATGAAATACTGTTGCCGTATCTGGGCGGATCTTCTAATGATGCTCTTTCTCTTTTAGACAAGGTGCAAAAACGCATTGTAAACATAGTGGGACCTGCTCTTGCAGCGAACCTTCAACCTCTGTCACATCGTCATAATGTTGCTTCTCTTTCTCTTTCTACAAATAATATAATGGACACTGCTCTAAAGAGCTAGTGTCTTTTGTGCCATCTACTAAAATTCATTATCGTGTTACTTGTCATTCAAGTAAGTCTCATCATTTTTCTGTTACTGTTCCAAAGTGCTCCGAAAACTGTTATTCATGTAGTTTTTTTCCTCGAACATCAGTTCTTTGGAATTCGTTTCCTTCATCTTGCTTTCCTGATTCATATAACTTGCAATATTTTAAGTTGTCTGTCAATCGTTATCTTGCTCTACAGTCTTCATCTTTTTCTTCCAGTAACTTCCAACACTAATTAATGGTTGCTTGCAACCTTGTTGGGAGCGAAAATAATAATAATAAAAAAAAAAAACACCTGATAGAGATAGCGGTAGAAAAAAAAAAATCATTGGCACCAAATATCATAAGCTAAACAATATTCAATAACAAGTAGCTCAGCCAAAATCGAAACTACTCTATAAATTTTTTAGTGAAATTTTTTATTTAAAACTCAATGTGTCAGTTTTTGGTTTAAGTTTGGTGTTTGCAAAATGTATATTTAACTGATAAATTATGTTAAATAACTAAATTTTTATACTTGTATCATACATTCTTTTTTTTCTCTATAAATTTCCAATGTAGCGATGCAAATCATCTTATTTGTAACATTGATCTAATGTTGCATAAAACGTTAGGCCAATATATAACATACGATATCGGGCCAATGTTGAATACAACGTTGGGCCAATGTTGTATACAACGTTGGGCCAATGTTGAATACAACGTTGGGCCAATGTTGTATACAACGTTGGGCCAATGATGTATACAACGTTGGGCCAATGTTGTATACAACGTTGGGCTAATGTTGTATACAACGTTGGGCCAATGTTGTACACAACATTGGGCCCATACCTAACCAATGATCAAACCTGCATTGGGTTATTATCGACTTTCAACGTTGGGCCAATGCATCATCATGCATTGGCCCAACGTTGGTTCAATGTAAGCTTGCTGTGTGGGATATATATATATATATATATATATATATATATATATATATATATATATATATATATATATATATATATATAATTAGTAGTAACTAATAGCTAAACAAAATATCATTAAAAAGATATGAATAATACATATTAACAAATATTTTTAAAAAGATATGAATAATACATAATCTGAAAAAAAAAAATCCTTTCAGCTCCAATTATATTTTAAATAAAATAATATTCAGAATGGCATATAAAGTCAAAATTGCTTACACTGGATATCGATAACTAAGTCTTCATATATTGCTATTAAAATACTAAACTTATTAAAACAAAATTATTACAATTTGTTAAGAAAAAAGTTGAACATGTCTCCAAGTCAAGGATAGTCAAAGCATGTGCAATATAAGGTTAAAAATAAACTTATTCAACTAAAATTGTGTAGCAAAGGTATAGTATAAAAGTAAGCTTTGTAAGGCAGTAAAACAAATTTTTGTTTTATTTCTGATGATAAAACATATGAAAGATGCTTAGCTAAATAAGATACCATAAAAATATCAATGGTATCTGAATTGCATGGGTAGGTGAAAAAACTCTCAACACTATCAAAACTGCTGCACACTAGATAAATTTGACCACAACAACTTTTAATAATATTTTTAACTAGAATTATAGAGCCAGTTTTTATTTTAAAACAATTGTCACCTTGGGAAACTTTAATAC
>NC_061166.1:5208546-5256046 GCF_022113875.1 Hydra vulgaris
ATGTAAACGCTATGACATTAAATGTTAATGTAAATGCTATGACCAGAGCTGCTTTAATAATAATTATGCTGAGAAAATCAAAATGCTATATCACCCTCTAGCTCATCTATTACAATATTCTTCTCACTTTTACCTGAATCGTTATCAGATAAAGCTTGAAATTTACTAATTTTATAATCAATTTGATAAGAAATATTGAGGTTATTATCCAGAGCAGTGGTGTTGGAAAGTTCATTATCTTAAGTGATCAACCCATGTTTTTTGCAATTGCTTTGAACGACTGTTTTGGGCAAAGCGTAAATTGGCTGAGGAAAACAAAACCCAGTTTTACTTATGTAATCATAGTTATAGGCTCCATCAATAACCATTTCCCCTTTATTGATTTCGGACAAATAAATAAACAAAAGTTAAAAAAAAAAAAATTAACTTTTTCTCAAATTTTTTTCTTTCAGATTAATAGCTTATAACTAAAAGCAAGATTAATAAATATACAGGATGTGATATAATGAAGTTTATGTACCTAAATTAAAAAATAAGTATATTTTTTTCTCCGTAAAAATTGCATCTACATTAAAAACATTTTGCGTCATGCATTTTTGTACTTTTGGCGAGCCATTAATAATACGCTTATGGCCCGGCAATGGCTAGCCAGTTCTGGTTCGCCAGTTAAGGCCCTTAACTGGATCACATATGTTTGGCCGGACCTGGCTCGCTAACTCTGGCCCATTAATGTACTGCTGATTGGGTATATATATATATATATATATATATATATATATATATATATATATATATATATATATATATATATATATATATATATATATATATATATATATATATTACTGGCTCTAAACATCGCTAATAGTTATTAATATTGACAATACCAAACATGCAAATGATTGTGTTAGATTCAAAGGGTGCAATTGGGAAAATTACCGGTACCCTAATATTTTAGAGAAAAAAAAATTTTTAAAGGAGTTCAACCTGGTACGCAAAAGAAGCGAAATTTTATAATAAATTCAAAAATAATTATCGTTTTAATAAAGTCATATTGTTAAAAAAACTCATTAAATAAAAAATTGTAGAAATGGACCTTTTTCACTTTTAGTTAAAAAACTATTGTTATTTTGCAAGAAAATCTAAAATAATAATTTTTATATAAAAATATTATTATTTTAAAAATTTTTATAAAATATTGCTTTGTTTAAATGTCTACATTACACAATTTTAAAAATTTTTTTTTATATTAACAATAGAGCCTGCTAAATTTTGTAATTATAGTTGCGGGTGGAAGACATTGTTTAATCCATAAAAGTAAATACTTTCCTAAATTAGTACACAAAAAAGCAACATTCTAGACCATTGCCAGGTTAGCAACTCTAAAAAAAGATTTTATGACTCACCCTAATAAGCCTATATATATATATATGTATATATATATATATATATATATATATATATATATATATATATATATATATATATATATATATATATATATATATATATATATATATATATATATATATATATATATATATATATATATATATATATATATATATAGATATATATATATATATATATAGATATATATATATATATATATATATATATATATATATATATATATATATATATATATATATATATATATATATATATAAATATAATAACATTATATACATATATATGTGTGTTTAAAATGTTATTGTCATGTAGGTTTTTTTATTAGGTATTATTAACCAGTTTAAAAAAGTTGTTTATGCTAATTCAGTTAAAGAATGTGAAGATGCTTTCAGTAACATTATTGATTTGTATGGAGAGAAGTATCCAAAATTAAAATTGTACCTGTTAAATGTTTTTGAGATAAAAGAACGATGGTGCATATGCTTTCGAAAAAACATTACAATCAGGGGTAATAATACCAACAATTATGTTGAAGCTCAATTTCTGGTATTGAAGGATAACATACTAAACAGAACAAAAGAGGTAATGGAAATGTTTTTTTTAAATACTATTTAATCAAGTATTTAGGCTTGGGTAGCATTCAAAAAGTATGCACGCTTTAAAACCACTGCACACTCTTCCCCTTTCAATGATTTTAGGTAACCCCTGCCCGTATACATACTTACAAATGCCCGCTGATTATATGCCAAATATTTAAAAACACTTTTACTGTGTTCTCATTGATGTTTGTTTTTTTTATATTTAAGTTATATTTATTTGTTAGGTTAATGTCAATGGACTTGTGGAAAAACTTACCCAAGATTTTAATGAACATTATAAAGCCAAACTTCTGAGCATTGCAAATGGGCGATTCGATGGTATTTACAGCAATCGATTTTTGGGTATATTAATTTCATATAAATGAAAGAAACATATTATGTAATCATATAATGAAAACAAATAAATATTTTTTTAATTTAGGTAGAGACAAAGGAAAGAAAGTAGTTGGATTCGCTCTACCTTCTCCAGAAGTCCTTCAAAATGTTGAAAAACAAATATCCAAAGTTGGACTAGAATTGTACACTGTGCCTAGTTTCAATTTATCTGGTGTACATTATAATGTAGATATGAGTATAGGTATATGTGATTGTTCTGTAGGGTGTGACGGTTCACCTTGTAAACATCAGTACATTGTTTGGAAAAAACATTTATATAGTACAAATTTTCTTCCATATCTAAGCTGTAAAGAGAGACAGCTGTGTTCATACAATGCTATTGGAGCAATTCTACCCGACTCTCTTTACGAAGGATTACATGATTATGTTAGAGACAAGCATGATGAGTTTATTTATAAAGATAACTTCAGGTAATGTTTACAATCGGTGTTTTTCAAATGCTTTTAACCAACAGTTGTTTAGGAACCTAAATCTTTGAATAGAAATTCGTAATGTTTATTAAAGTTTTATCCCAATTATTAACGTTCATAATATTTTGTTGTAGCGCACCTTCGAGTTGTGAAGATATTAGTAATTATGAGGAAACCGATTTTAAAATTGATCGTTCTGAAAGTGTAAATAATCAAGGTAAAAATAGTCCACACTTATTTCAATCTAACGATTTATAATGTTTGCCGCTTTTGATCTTTTTTTTTTTAAATATATTCACAAACTTTTGTTGAAATTAATTAAGGGATAAGATCTTTATAGGCATAAGTGCGAGTACTGTTCAAACCTCTAATACTGAAAATATTCAGCAAGAGTTGGCGGAGGCGTTTAAGATAATGAGCATCTTAGTGGATAAACATTATAATAATGCTGATTTTTTGAAAGGAGTTTCAAAATTTTGTATTCGCTTGAAAATGAATGAAAACAGAATTTCTAATTTAACTTCATCATTGCATTGTTTTGGTATTGATTCTTATCAGTCTAAACGCATAACCAATACTACTCTTCGTAAAAAAAGAAATGGAGTAAAAATAAAAGTTCAACCTGAGGCAGTTAAACGGCAAAAGTTAAAAATGGGAGCAAGACGTTTGTTCAAAAAGGAATGGCAAAGCGCAATAACCCTTTTAATGTATCTGACGTCAGTACTAAAAGAGCACATTCTTTTTCCCAGTGCGTGACAATGTCACTGTTTCTAAAAAAGCTGGTAGAACGATGGGATCAAAAACAAAGTTATTATCTTCAACAATGCCAACTAAAAGTGAAGAGTGATTCAGCCATTTAGTCAAATTAACTTGATTTTTTTCAGTAAAATTGCAATCACTATGTGTGTTGGGGAGAGTGTGCACCCTTGATCCTGAAATCCAGGGAGCTTTAAGTTAATAACAAACCCCTAAAATAATAATAATTGGAGAACTATTATTGAATATAAAAACATATAGACTTTATTAAAGTTTATTAGAACCATAAATAAAGATAACTCTAAATTAGTTTTATAATTTTGAGTTTAATTTTTTATTTTGTTTAATTTTTTGCCCCTGGATTTTAGGATCAAGGGTGCATACTTTCCACGGTGTTGGATGTACAAAATTACAATTAAAAAAATAACTTGTTTAAATTTTATGCAATTTTTTGTGTCTTGACATGTTTCCTTTTGTCGAAAAATGTTTCTTACAATCACTGCATTCAAATTTAAGATTGTCATGTAATGATGCCTTATGTCTTTTAAGAGCTTGCTGTCCAGAAAAAATCTTTAGGCACACATCGCAACAAACTGATCCTGTATGTTTTAGATAATGCTTTTTAAGCTGAATTTTATTGACAAAAACTTTATCACATTTGTCGCATTTGCTTTCAACGCAATTCTTAATATGATAGCGGTATTCACTTCCTTTCTTAAATGACCTTGTGCCAGATGGAGAAGCAAGCATTTCAACTAATCCACAATCTTCTTCTTCACGCATCAATTGACCTTTTTTATTCCACTCCTTAAATGAAAAAATATAATAACAAACTGCGTTTAAATATAATAAATTGCAAATATTTAAAATAATTTATATTAGACTTTTACTTTTCTTTCTGAATCATGTAATGCTTTCCATCTTTCTGAACCAATCTTGCTCATTTCAGGGAAATCCGGTAATTTGCTTTTAATATTTTCGGCTTCTGTCATTGCATTTCTCTAAGCATATATATATATATATATATATATATATATATATATATATATATATATATATATATATATATATATATATATATATATATATATATATATATATATATATATATATATATATATATATATATATATATATATATATATATATATATATATATATATATATATATATATATATATATATATATATATATATATATATCTGTGTGTGTTTGTGGTCAAAACTTATTAAAATTTAATGTTTTTTTGTTAGATGAAAGTAAAAAGGTAAAGTAAAAATGCATACCACAGTTTCTTTATAAAACAAATGAAACCCATTGATCTTACAACTTTTTTTCTTTTTGCGATCTATATTTAAAAGAAATAGCAAACAAAATCTTGAAAAAAAAGTCCTAAAATCGATTGAAAGAAAAGTAACTGAGGAAATGACGTTTTAAGCTGTTGAAAAAATATACAATTTTAAATCCTAACCTCTTATCTCAAAGCTTGAGTTATTTGGTATAAAGTTTTCAGCTACATTTTTATCATTTATTTCAGCCATGATTTTTTAATTCTTCAAGAAGAAAATTAAAACTAAAAACAAAATTAGCCGCTATTTGTTTGCTTAAGACATATTAATAAAAATGTTTACTTTATAACATTCATATATAAAAACGAATTTTAGTAACAATTATCTTCGTCTTGTTTCAGTGAAGTAAGGTGGATTATTAGCGTCCGCAGCAAAAAAAAAAGCGTATTGTTTTTTTTCTTTTTGCACCCTCTTCATTTTTTGCACCGGTGAAAAACGACTTTTGGACACCATGCAACGCCACTGCATTATTTATGTCGGTGTTGAAAAAATAAGGTAAATTTTTTTTTTCCCCGTTTTTCTTCAGGAAGACAAAAGAGAAAAAGAAAAATAAAACCGCGATTATGTTTTGCTCGGAATGCATTAAAAGTTCAAATGCGCATGATCACGTGATTATTTTTGAAAAACTGTCATGCCTTTAGTCCTCATTCTTCCTTACGTAAACAGATTTTTTTTAAATACTACAGTGCAAAATGATTTATATTTGAATAAATCAATTATTTGTTTTCACTATATAACTGTATTCAATATACAACTATTCACTATATACATAGCGAGGAACAATTACAAAGAATTATTCAACCAATCGAGTGTAGTCTTTGTTGTAGTACATTTATTTAAATAAAAGCAATAGGCAAACAAAAATAAGCAAAATGTAAAAAAATGTTATAATAATAACAAAAACAAGGTTAATTGATATAACATTGTTAATAATAGAAATTAAGAATAATGATATAGTAACAATACAGTTAATAAGAATACAAAAAATCGAAATGATATCATTAATTTAAAGAAAACTGTCATGATTATTAACAGAAGCCATAATAGCTATATTAATAATAGAAATAATAGTAGTAACAGCAATAAAAAGAACAATAACTGTAATAACAGTAATACTAAAAGTAATATTAATAGCAATAGGTATAATAGAGAAATCATAAAAGTTGTATAGTTATAATATAAATAAAGTTATAATAGTAATTAAAATAGAAGCAGTAGAATAATATTGTAATATTCTTCTACTGCATCACATTCACTGCTATTATTCAAAGATAAATGGGAGAGTAGAAAGTTGAAGTTAAATTTATTTTAGAGCAGTCATTTATTTCATTAATTTATGAATTTACCTATTAGTTTTTTTGTAATAAATTTTTGATTTTTTCAATTATTTTTATTTTCTAATAATTAAATATACACTACAAAAAATTTATGGCAATTTTATGGAAAAATGTTTCAGGTAATAAAATTATAATAATTATAACTTTATAATTATGCAAGACTACTGTTTTCAGATTTATAATTAATTAATAATTATAAGTGGATAATGTGATATTAACAGGACAAGTAATGAGACTTTATTAAAATTTTTTATGATCTAATAACTGGCGATATATTGTAAACTAATATTATTATTATACAAAAAAATATAAATAGCAAAAACTATAAAAAAAGCAATACATTAATTTTTTCATTCCCATGAGAGGAAATGCTTTAAAAAAAATTTATCTACAAAATATATCATAATATATTTTTAATAAAATTTATGATTGTTGGGCAAAGCTTGATCTTAAATATCTACTCATATATATTACACAAATTTGTTTCAAATTAAATAGTTTATACACACATACATACATACATACATACACATACATATACATACATATATACATATATGTGTGTGTGTGTGTGTGTGTGTGTGTGTGTGTGTGTGTGTGTATTGGGTATAAAAACCATTGGGTTTTTAATATAGTTGATGACAAAGGTATCAATATTCCCTTAAAATATTGTAAAAGTAAATATATTTTTAACAAATATGAATAAAAAGAGGTTTTATTTCAAAATTCTATACAATTAAATTCTATTGAAGATGCCAACATTTAAAACATGTATGTATGTGTGTTTGTATGTATTTATGTATGTATATATGTATGTATTAATATATATGTATTTGGTATTAAATGTTTTTAAGTCTTTGAAACATTTATCTGTATTCTTAGATAAAGAAAAAAATTTTATTTCCTTATTTGAATTAATCAGTCTTGTTTGATGCTTTTTTATATATTAACAGAATGTGTGTATTTACTTTTATTAAAGTTTTAAAAGACTTTTTTAACTTTGGAAGACATTTCATATTGCAACTGTTTCAAAGCTAAAACCATACAGCTTTCCTATATTTGGTAAATAAAAAGGTCTTCAATCATATAAGAAATTTACTGTTCCACGCAGCTTTTATTTGCCTCGTGCACTTAAAGCGAAAATGTTTTCATTTAAAGCTACGGTAACCGAATTTTAATCTCTACTTAATGCGATACTGCCCAAGGTTAAAAAAGATACTGCCAACGGATAATGATACTGCCAATGGTGTACGGAAAAATAATTGGCCTCGGCACAGTCAAACGCTCCCATGGTGACGTCAAGTAAATCACCTGATTTTTTTATCCAAACGTTGTTATTGTTAAATAACAAGGATTTCCGTGCGTGATGAATCAAAGATTTGTGCTCATTAGCAATGATAACATACTGTTCAGCAAAGCAAATTGAGTTGATAAGAAGTTTCTCGTTAATAGAAGAATAAAGGTCAACAATATCAAAAATGAGCAGTTTATAAAAATGTTTGTCATTGATGTTTTTGAACCACTGGGTAACACATAAAATATTTCTTAGCTAGTTGTTTATTTTGGATAAAATATGTTTACTTATTCTTCCTATTTCGTTCTTAGCTGGGTTGAGACGAACCTTAGGTTTATTTAAAAATTAGATTTATGATCTTTTAATGTGATAAAACAGTTTGATGATCGTTAATATGAATTTTGTTAAAAACATCGTGATTTTTTAAAATAATTTTTCCTTCTTTATTAATCTGATCTTTTAATATTGGATTGGTTTTTTTATAATTATTTGTAACAGCGTTTGTCATCAATTTATTGTATTTATCTTAAGGCAGCTTGTATAAGTTTGAAGTCTTATCTGCATATGCATAGATAAATTTTGAATTTTGAATAGAGGATTTTCATTTTCTAAAATATATTTTGAAAGTTGTATTGGATCTTCCTAAACTGTATATTTTTAATTATTTCAAACAAACCGTTTTCAAATGCACACATATCTTTAATCTGATGAGGCAATGCGGTGTATTAATGCAATAAAATATAAACTTTTCATTAATATTTTTATTATTATCATTGGTATTGCACATACCTTTAGGTTGTTTGTTCATGTAGAAAAAAGCTTTCTATCTCATTCTTTTAATCAATCTTTCGGTTTTTTCTAGTAATCGCAACTTCTATTCTTTATTGGATGGTATAGGTATGTTTTTGATTGAATAATTCACGGTTATTTTCTCGATTTTAAACGACTTTAGAAGAGTGCTCAACTGAAAGAGCAAAAATATTATTATTGAGTTGTGTTGTATTCTGATAGATTTAATACAGCTCTTTATCGGTTTAAGAGTGATCGATATTTATAAAATAGATCAAAATATGCTAAATATTTAAATTAAAAAGTACGACTTTTTTTATCGGACTTCAAGTTTCATGCCATTCAGCCATCATTCAGCTATATATTTAAAATCATTAAAATAAAAACCGATATAATAAACACAAAATTGCG
Organism: Hydra vulgaris; assembly: GCF_022113875.1. Lineage (NCBI taxonomy): Eukaryota > Metazoa > Cnidaria > Hydrozoa > Anthoathecata > Hydridae > Hydra > Hydra vulgaris. Next base: position 5,217,302 of record NC_061166.1, read on the forward strand.
TAGCAACGAGATCAAACATCAGTTTTCACGCCAAACGGAAATTTATTTAACTGATATAAAAATTCGATAGCAAAAACTTTTTTCTGTGCCTACATGCTGAAACCAAAATCCTTTTTTAATTTAACAAAAATTCTTTATTGTATGTTGAAATAAAAAATTTCATATGCAAATATATATATACTAGCTGAGTTGACCCGTAAAAATACGGGTCTTTGTAAGTCTATTCCACACAAACCTTTTGCCTTATTTTCTTAATCTAGCTGTCCGTATCAGTAAATACAGGTCTTTTCTTCTACTTCTATATTTATCAATTCCACGCCAATCATTTCTTTACTTGTTCTTTATTTACTTTAATATTTTTTAGTAAACTGTGGAAAAAAATTCATTAAAAAAATTTGCTTTAAGAGCAAAAAAAAACTTTAACATACGCACTTTTTCCGCATTCGTATATAGCTTATTAAACCCCGTTTATTTATTTATTTTTTTTTTAAATTCTGAACTAAACTACTTCCTACTTTTAGACCAGCCATGGACCATGGTTTATGGTCGCGTCCTAGCCATATTCAATAGTTTACTATATTTATTATTATTATATGCTTAGTTTTGAATAATAACGGTCTTTTATAGTTATCTTTGTATTAGACGGAAACGGTAATGCAATTCTTTAAAACGTTAGTCGTTTAAAGCGTCAAAAGTCATGCAAAAAAATAAATTATAAATATTGTGGTTTAAAAGTTGAAGAATTAATAATATTATAACAAAAAGTTTGGTAATTTTTAAACGTTATTATTTAGCTCTTACTTATGGTATTTATTTTGTTGTCATTTTACATTTTTAAAAAAATGTTGAAGCACCTAACTACATGCATAACTTTGATAGCTCACAAGTTAAGTGCGCAGTCATCAGAGTCGCTGTGCAAGGCTTCAAATCCGCGCCTAAAAATCTCAATACTTTTTTTTTAATTTTTTTAATCTGGCTATATTTATAGCAAAAAATTAAATATAACAAAAAACCTTTTAATTGCTTTTTTTTTCCCTGCCTCCACTGCAATACCACGTGGAGTAGCAGGACGGTTTTATCAAATTTTTTCCTTATTAGGTTTTAGGACCTTTTTTTTTAAGACTATCCGTAGCTTATTAGGACCAATTATGCGAAAACAGTATCAAAATCGTGACACACACGCAAAACATTTTCGCCACGTTAATTGGTGTTCCAAAAAATTTATAAAATTAAAAAAATAAAAACGGTTAAAGTGTATAACATTTAACTTGTTTAACTTCACAAATATTTTGTAATTTATAGAAAAAAATCGCTGGCGGTAAATTTGAACCACGACTATTACGTTCAGAGGCTTAGCGCGCTAACCACTCGGCCATGCTGACACATCAAATATCGAAATTTTAAAAATATATAAAAACTGTTTTTAACGGAAAAACTCTATTCCACATTAACCTTATCTCTATTTCTCCCTCTAATATTTTTTTAGTGAACAATAGATTATGTGCTAAAAAAAAAAAAAAAAAAAAAATTCACATATGCATCTTTTCCGTATATTTATATTTAGAGCTTAACATGAAGAAGGTAAATCATTTAGTTCAAGACAACCTGCCCAAACCCAAATCCTCTGTTGATTTATGCACACTCACTGTCGCTAGGCGTGTAAAATAAGTAGCTAGGCAAGTCAAATAAATTAATTGATCTGTTTTTCTGCATAAAACAAAAACAGAAAATGTGAAGTACTTGATATAAGGAACCGTAATATTGGATTTAGTTAATTCAATACAAAGTGATAGGAAACTGCAAAATAAGGTAGCAACGTGAAAATTATTCAAATACTAATTTACAACAGTTTGTATTGCGTTTTATTAAAATAGCTTTATTAAATAGTATGAAGATTGATGATTCTTCTTCTTCGCCTTTAGAAAATGATTAACGATTTGAAAGACTTTTAAATTGATTATAAAAGCATTATCTAAAAATCAAATAAAATCATTATTAATAACACTGAACGCACATTTATTTGTTTTATGTTAATTCATTTGAAAAATGAAAAATACGAAACGAAATTTTGTAATATTAAATAAATATTAGACACTTACTTTGTGAGAGTGCTTTTGTAAAAGTCTCTAATATTTGGTTGGAAGGCTGGAAATACTCTCTTTTTTTTTTAAATTCAGTTTTATCAGCATTGCTAAAGATAAAAATTGTTACTGACACAAAAAAATTAGGCTTTTTTTTAAAATCTTTCTTGGCTTTTAGTGAATGATTAGGAGTAAGTTTCAGTAATGAAGCTACCCAATAATCATTTTTAACAATAGACACAAACGTGAAGGAAAGCCAAGCTGTCTATTAACACAAAACAGAACAACAATATTACAGGATGACAAAAAATAACACCAGTAGTGTAGGCAGGATTTTTGTTGTTTCAGGTATATAGAATTATTTTTTGTTTGGAATTTGTTGTTTCAGATATATAGAATATATAGTGTAGGCAGGATTTTTGTTGTTTCAGATATATTTAGAAGCTGTTGAAGAGTTTAACTTTGTTATGTCTAAAAAAATTCAGGTTAGGAAAAACACTTTTTTTAAACATTTGTTCCTAAGCTTTAACAAAATTAATTTTTTGCAAAGTTTTTTAATTCTATAAACGTGAATACACTTAAGTTTGGTTGAAAGTGCTATCTGAAGCATCAAAAGACCCTGCCAGTGCTACTGAATACACATAGCATAAAATGTTTGTACATAACACAAAATATTCAGATTATGTGTTTCCAGAATAATTAAAAAAGCTAGACAACACAACCTAGCTCAACACTTGTAACACCACTTGGCACTAAATGCTGCCATGTAACACCACAATTTAGTAACACCGCTTGGCATTAAGTGCCAAGTAACATCATTAGTAACACCGCTTGGCTAGCAAGAATCACAATCTTGCACTACGCGTTGCCAAGTACGTTGCCACTTTTCACATGGAAACAACTTAATATAAAATTATATAAACTTAAGCACATAAATATAAATAAAGATATATAAACGAATATCTTAATAATTTTTTGCTATACTAATCTAAAATGAACAAAAACAATAAAGTGCTATTTATCAGTTTAAACCTATAAAACTATGTGTATAGCGTCTAATAAAATTTGTGAACAAAAGATATAACTAAACTGGTTATATCTTTTGTTCACAAATTTTTTAAAATATTATTTTAAAAGTCATATTAATGGTAATGTTAAAAAGCAAAATTAGTTACAAATTTTTAAATGACATGCCAACAGTTGCAAACATGTTGCATCATATAGACCACATGTGGCTGACAACTGATTTTAAATACTATTTTATAATATATCTAAAGACAATAATGTAAAGAGATTAATAGGTGTATATTGCATATATTAGACATATTAAACAGATATCATAGAAAAAGAAAAACTTTAAATATATTTACCAAATCTTTCAAAAACTATATAACACTTAACAAATAAAAGTTAATACAAAAGAAAATTTAGTATTATTAAAATTAAAAATGAGGATAAAAAGATGTAAAAACGTAAATTAATAAAAAAACTTATAGACAAATTATTAAAAACTTTTATAACATAAGAGTTCTTTGTAAGTTTAAAATTTAAAAACAGAATTAAAAATCAAAAAAATAAAATAGTAAAAGTATATAAATTAAAATAATAAAAAGTTGCGAAATTAAAAAAAACATTTTTTTAAAAAGTCAATTTTCTTTATAAATAAAAAAGAAGATAATTCTACCAGTAGTTTAAAAAAGCTACTGGTAGAAATTAAAAGAGTTAAACCGCTTTCCAGCACCCCTCCTTCTACCAGTGGTGTCATATGGGGCTTGTCTCCTCCATCTAAAGGATGGATCATCTCCCCCATAGACTCCACCGGTAAAAAGCTCTTGGAGATATTAGACCTGGGTGCTGGGAGCGATATTGCAGGAAATCTTGATGCGATGCTAAAAAACAAAAACAAAAAAAGAAATAAATTTGAATACAATACTGCACAAAACAACCAATAAAAATATTATTTAAAACTATTTAGACTTAAAAAAAAAAAAAGTTACAAAAAAAAAAAAAAAAAATAAAGTAATGTAAAAATAAGGATATGCAATGTTTAAATTTCATATATACATACACAAATACACATAACACCCACAAAACTGCATAACTATGCAAAACAGATTACCTGATGGTCCTGCAGATATTGTTGCTATTATGGAAATAAATAAAAAAAGTATATGAACTAACACATATATTAAACAGTTATGTAATTGCATACAAACATGAAAAAAGTAATGTTTAGGTTTCAATACACATAACACTGCATAAGTACGGAAAAACTGCATAAGTATGGAAAACACATTACCTGGTGGTACTGCAGTTGATACTGTTGCTATTGCGGAAATAAATAAAAAAGTATATAAACAAACACATATTTTAAACATTTATGTAATTGATAACAAATATGAAAAAAGTAGTTTAAGTTTCAATACACATAACACTCATAAAACTGCATAAGTATGCAAAACACATTAACTGATGGTACTACAGATGATATTGATGCTATTGTAAAGGCAAAAAAAAAAAAAGTGTATAAAGTAACATATGTTAAACATTTATGTAATTGCATGAAAACAGTAATGCCTAAGTTTCAATACACATAAAACCCATAAAACTGCATAAGTATGCTAAACAGATTACCTGATATTATTGCTTGAGGTGCTAATGTATAGACAAAAAAATAAATAAATAAAGTGATGTGCAAAGTAAGATATGCAATCTTTAAGTTTTGCATTAAATTACATCATTACCTGATGGTACTGCAGATGATATTGATGCTATTGTGAAAGTAAAAAAAAAAAAGTGCATATAGTAACATATGTTAAACATTTATGTAATTGCATGAAAACAGTAATGCCTAAGTTTCAATACACATAAAACCCATAAAACTGCATAAGTATGCTAAACAGATTACCTGATATTATTGCTTGAGGTGCTAATGTAGAGACAAAAAAATAAATAAAGAAATCTGTAAATTAAGATATGCTATCTTTAAGTTTTAACACACATAACACTCTTAAAACTGCATAAGAATGCAAAACACGTTACCTGATGGTACTGCAGATGACGCTATAGTCGAGGTAAAAAATATATTTACATAAACTAACATATACTAATCAATTAAACAGATTATTTTAGAGTGATAAAACCGCACACAAACATCAAAAAATGTGTGTTAAAATTAAACAAAAAGAAACAAAAGTGTACTTTGCTTACCAATTGAATTCTCTAAATTTTCTAAATAGAATAAAAAAAAACTCATTAACATTAGGAAAGAAACTAACATGCAGAATATTTGTCAACTTTAGGAAATCTATAAATAAAGTTGGAACAAAACAAAAGGCAAAACTAACAATCACAAAACAAAACAAACCAAAAAAGAAAAAAGCGATAAAAAAATAAAAAAATAAAAATAAAGAAACAATCCACAAGAACAATATAGTAACTTACTAAGTTGTTGAAATATAAGCCCTATAAAAAAAAAAAGCTAAAATTTGTATCAAAAAAGCTAAAAGACCATAGAATACATCTTTTTTTTTGAAAGTAAAATGCTATATCTTTATCTATAATACACAAATGTAATATAATAAAATTCTGTTTACCCATTGAATGTTCTAATTTTTCTAAATAAAATGAAAAACTTATAAACATTAAAATAAACTAACTTGCCAAATATAGAATAACTTTATGTTAAATAAATATGTAATAAAAAAAATAAAGAGCATGACAACAACAATAACAAATTGCTTACTTAGATTCTCAACAGAATCTTCTAATTTTTCTAAATAAAATAAGTTTAAAAGTTACAAAAGTCACTTGCTGACTGACAAATTGTCACAACTGACAAAAGTCAGTTGCTAAATAACTTTAAAAAAACTAAAAAAGCATAAATGTATTTACACACAAAAAAAACAAAAAACAACAACAAAATTCCTCACTTAGCTTGTCCATTACTTCCGCTAAACATTAAAAAAAAGTTATAATTAACAAATTGCTGAAATTAGTGAAATATATATCTTTGTAACATATCCTTCTCATACAAAATTAGCTTACTTGGCAAGAGCTCTTCGGCTCTGATCTCTTGAACATCTAATATATATATATATACAAAATTAATTTTCAAAATATTTACTTTTTCAATTAAACATATAAGATTTGTCTTAAGTTATAAAACTGTTGCACAGTTTTATAATTTAACACATTCAATAAATGACAAAAAGTTTCATTTTACGTAAAAGTTTAGTAGTTAGAAGACTTAAAAGTCAATTTTAGCTTAAACACGTTTTATAAAATTATAGCTTAAACACCTTAAATAAAGCTTATACGCGTTTTTAAGGTTCACTGCTTTACAAAAACATCAATCAAAATAGCGGAATAAACAAAAACTGAGTTTTGGGTCCACCCTTTTAAAGTTCTAAAAATTAATTTATATATTTCTTAATTTTAGTTAAATTTTAGGGGGGTGTACTTGATTCACAATATTAGGGGAGGGCGGCATATCTTGGTTGATTTTAAATAAAAACGGCTAAATTAAATCATCGTTTTATTCACACCGTAAATCAAGTACAGCTCCGCCACTTTTAGAACATATGTAACTGCTACTATATATAGTATATATATATATGGCTTACTTCGAAAAAATGCAGAAACTTCTTCGTCGCCTAAAGATATACAAAATTATCTTAATGTAATTTCTTAATAAAATAATAAGCTAAATATCTCAGTATCATTGACGTATCATCTCTTTTTATCTCTTTAACTCATTAATGTTGTACAAAATTAAAAGAATACCTTCTGTATCTTGGCTGCTCATTTTTAAAAAATAATCTTAATGTTTATTCTATTGGGTCAAAAACATATTAACTTCAAACATATTAACATGGTAATTATAAAATAAGTTTAATTTTTTAAATGAAGATTACAATAATTAAACTTGTAGATACAACTTACTTGTCATCCCTCGCTTTGCAATTGTTATAATCGATATGAAGACCACATGGCCGAGTTTTATTGGTTTTAGAGTACAGTTGGCGCACATATCATAATACAAAAATCAGATGGTTTTGAATCTATTAATTAAGCTGTTTTTATTAACGGATTTGGTGGATTTAATTAGTTAAGCGCAAGGTTGTTTTACAGTGGTTTATGAGTTGGCATACGTTTCGTAATACAAAAATCATTTAATATTTGTTTATATCTTAATATTCGAGCATTTCTATTAGCGGATTAGGCGAAATTTTGTGGGTTTTTTGTTTGTCACCTTCTGGAGTAACTCAATTTTTTTTTTCATACCTTTCCGTACTTTTTAGGACTCTTGACCAGTTAGTTTTAATAAAAATTTCAGATTGCATGTAAAACCTTTTTTTTATATATATAAGAAAGAAATTTATCTCTTTAATGTGTGTTGAACTCGCAGTTTTAACTTATTACCTAAAACATAAGCATCTCTATCGTGATATATGCGCAACAAATTTCCAACAGCGTTTTTATGTTTTTAAAAATTTTAAAAAACGTTTTAAAAAATTCTCTCCGTTTGGTTTCTTATAGTATATTATATCTTTATTTTTATGTAATGCGTATAACATCTATATGCATTTAAACTTGTTTTTCTTTGTTTTCTAGAAAACTGGAAAGGATTTAAAAAAAAAAAATTGTGTAAGCAAAAGGTTTTGAACCGAAGCGATGCACTTCAATCGCTGTGGAACGCTATATCATCTTTTTACACTATTTAATAAACAGAAAACTTATTAAACTTTAAAAAACAACATTTAATGCTTTAAAATAAAGAGATATTGTCGCAATGAAATTATTAAGTAAAAATAAATCGGTAGAATTTGATGTCATCTACTTTATAATTATACTGATTGATAATTAAAGAACTTAAAGTTTACATATTTAGATATTTAAATAGACTTTCGTTCACATTAATAAAATACAAATCATAACGGATTGTGGTTCCGAAAAAAAAGGTTAATACACTACCATCTATAATTATTGGAAAGGTCATATTTTTTAATATCAAAGATATCAAAGTTTGGCGAAAAAGTGAAAACAATGTCTACCTGAATTATATGTTATCTTCCTATTTATTAGGTTTACCAATAAAACTTCCCTGATTAGTTTATAATTTATTCAAAGCCCTGATTAGCTTTTAATTTATTTGCCTATTAATCACCCTTAACAACAATAACCGCCATAAATATATTCTTAGCATGCTACTTAACGACTTATCTAATTAGTCTATTTTGTCACTAAGTATAAAAAAAAAAAAAATACCTATGTATAAACTGAATATCAATTTATTTATCTATTTAATTTAATATATATAATTTAATCTAATTAATATAATTGAACTACTACTAATCAATTTACTGATATTTTTCTATAGCATTGTTAAAAATGGTCATATTCTGAAAGGTAAAGAAATTTATTGAATAGAAAGTTGCACAAAAGAAAAAAAAAACTAAATGAAAGTTATTCGTTTCAAAAAACGTTTTACGAAGAGTTTTTCCAAACAATTTTATTTTTAATTGGGTTTTTTTTTTGAATTACGTCATAAGCATATTAAGGCGTTTTGAAAAACAGTTGCTGCATATATTTATAGTAAAAAAGTTAATGTAGCAAAATAAACTTTTAATTGTCAAAAGAAAGTTTTAATGTTTTATCTAGCTACAGGCTTTTTTTTTTTTTTTTTTGCCTCTACAGCAGCATCTTATGAAGTAGCAGGGCTGTCTTGTTAAGTTTTTTCTTTATTAAGTTTCAGACAACTTTTTTTTCAGACCAACCGCAGCTTATTAGGACTAATTACATTCGCACAATAATAACATAAGTGTCTCAATTATCATAGATACGCAACATATTTTTTCTCCTAGTGATGTTTTTTTTTTTTTTAATGTTTTAAGAAGTTTTAGCATTCTTAAAATCTTTTCTTTTGTGAGTGCATAATATCGTTAGGTTACATATGTTTGTATATAATCTTTATAAAACTTCGAAAGTATTTTGTATTTTAAAATATTTAAAAAAATAAAAAAAAAATACCCGCCTTTGGTAGAAGTCGAACCTCTAGTTCCTTGTTCAGAAGTTCGCCGCCTTATCCACTCGAGCTACACCGGCATATCACCAAGGGTAGATTTTATAATAATGTAGTAATTTTTTTGAGGAAAAAAATGTTAGATTAAAATTAAGGAGAGGTTGACGCAATGTAATTTTCAAGTAAAAATCAAACTGTAAAACGTGATAAATGTTTCAGTATATTTTAACATATGCTTTAACATTACATAAGTTAAAGTTTACGTACGTTAGATGTTCGTTCACGTTTTCTTATAGCGCTGCAACTCTTTCTTGCCAATACCTCGGTTGCAATGGCTGCCAAGGGTTTCGTGTCAAATACGCTCCAAGGGACACTACTATTAAAACTATTAAGTTCGGCAATATTATATAGAAGATATATATATATATATATATATATATATATATATATATATATATATATATATATTGTATGATATTTTGTATTTGCAATAAAATACAAAAAACTCTTGAACGTATAAGAGTGCTCAATAATAAATAAATAGGATTTATTTATATTATTTAAATTATTTAATAGAGCATTATATTAATTTATAAAAATAAAAAAAACAACTTTTTTTGGTACTAATAGTTTCATGCCTAAAGGCAATCATCAGCCATGTAATACAAAACAAGAAACAAAAAAAAACCGTTAAAATATAAAGTTACAGTGGAATGTGCTCCGTCGTCAAAACAAAACAAAAACAAAAACCTAAAAACGGCTGCCTAATCACCCGTATCGAAATTCGAAAGGAGGAACTTGCTTTTATGTCTACATTTAGATACTAATTCATTCCTCTTATTTAATAAGTTATCATAGGTGTACGATATTATGAAATACTTTTCGTATAGACATAAGTTGCATCGTTTTATTGTGGGATTGTAAGATCTACAACGTTTTAAAATTTTCCATTTAATTGTCGGGTTTACTCCATTTTCCTTTAACTTCCATACTTCCTTAGACAGTTAAAGGAAAATGGAGTAAACCCGACAATTAAATGGAAAATTTTAAAACGTTGTAGATCTTACAATCCCACAATAAAACGATGCAACTTATGTCTATACGAAAAGTATTTCATAATATCGTACACCTATGATAACTTATTAAATAAGAGGAATGAATTAGTATCTAAATGTAGACATAAAAGCAAGTTCCTCCTTTCGAATTTCGATACGGGTGATTAGGCAGCCGTTTTTAGGTTTTTGTTTTTGTTTTGTTTTGACGACGGAGCACATTCCACTGTAACTTTATATTTTAACGGTTTTTTTTGTTTCTTGTTTTGTATTACATGGCTGATGATTGCCTTTAGGCATGAAACTATTAGTACCAAAAAAAGTTGTTTTCTTTATTTTTATAAATTAATATATATATATATATATATATGTATATATATATATATATATATATATATATATATATATATATATATATATATATATATATATATATATATATATATATATATATATATATATATATATATATATATATATATATATATATATATATATATATATATATATATATACATATATATATATATAAATATATATATATATATATATATATATATATATATATATATATATATATATATATATATATATATATATATATATATATATATATATATATATATATATATATATATAAACAATTTATCACGATTTTATATATTTTGTTGTAAAAAACGACCAGTAATGAAGTCACTATGGGGCTCGGTGATAAGACAAACTGATGTCTTCTTCTTGCTCCAGCCATTTGTTTTATTATTTACGTTATTTTATAAATTGTTACTTTCTACGGCAAAAACGAAATAAATAAAAATAAATAAATAAATAAATATATATATATATATATATATATATATATATATATATATATATATATATATATATATATATATATATATATATATATATATATATATATATATATATATAAATATATATATATATATATATATATATATATATTAAATTAATAATAAAATAAATACAATTAGATTTGAAACATAACTCGGAGTTTCACGCTTTATGCGATCATCAGACGTTACAAACAACCATAACAACAACAAAAAAAAATTATATACAAAAATACAATACAGTGTTAGCTTAGATGACGTTAAAGTTGCAAATAACAAACTTGTTTTCCTGGCGACATTTTGATATTAGTTCATTTCGTTTATTAAGTAGTTTCAAAGATGACGTAATGATATGGTATTTTTCCGTTAAGCAAAGGTTACATAACTTTCCTCCAGGTTTAAATGGTTCCGCCCTATCAATATGGGAGTTCATAAGTTTAACTCAGGGGAAAACGTTCTTTACTCAGGAAAAAATTTTAAAATTAAGTGGTAACTCTGATTGTGGGTTCATCTACCATAGTATCAATAACACTTTTTCTTAGTACTCTACATACTTTAGATAAATTTCACTATTAATTAACAAAACTTAAAACTTACTTAACGTATGTTAATATATATATATATATATATATATATATATATATATATATATATATATATATATATATATATATATATATATATATATATACATATATATGTATATATATATATATATATATATATATATATATATATATATATATATATAAAATATATATATATATATATATATATATATATATATATATATATATATATATATATATATATATATATACATATATATATATATATATGGCCAAATCATAATATTATTTAGGAATTTCTTCATATTTATCGTTTTAAAATTAATGTTCGACATTTAACTGTAGACCCCTATATATAAATGTCCTGGGATTATTTTAAAATTTAAGTTCACTTGAGTTTCATCATCGATAATTATACTTGGTTTCTTTTTACATTATTTGTATAACTTTCCTGCACAACTTCGTGATAATCTTTTTTTTTTCAGCATCGCAACTTTATATATCTTTAAATACTTGACTTAATGGTTTTCTTTATAATTTAAATCTTTTGTTTGAAAGTTATGCATTTTTGCCATAAATTTGACCAAACTTTTAAAATGTTTTTCAAGTTGTTACCACTGTTAAATAATCCAAACCATAGTCCTTTTTGAACATCCAACCATTTCTAAAATTCGTCAGCTTGAAACACAAGTATCGACAATTTATTAAAGTTATATATAAATAAGAAATTCAAATTATGTAATAATAGTAAATGTAATGTAAATATAATCTAATTTATAGGTATATAATCAGTAATCGTTTATTTAGAGGCAAATTAGGATTTTTCACTAAAGGAGTTAAAACTTTTATTATGCACTCGCTGCTATTTTGTTGTCATTTTGAACAATAACTGCAAAATTAGCACATGCTAAGGTGCTAATTTTGATCACGCTTAACACTTTCTTTCTCCAGATTCTATTCTTTATCTCTATAAATCTCAAATCCATCCTTGTATGGAATATTGTTGTCACATCTAAGTCGGATCTTCCAATGATGCCCTTTCTATTTTAGACAAAGGTGCAAAAACTCATTGTAAAATAGTTAGACCTGTACTTGCAGCCAACCTCCGACCATTATCACTTTGTCGTAATGTTGCTTCTCTTTCTCTTTTCTAAAAATACTATAATAAGCACTGCTCTAAAAAGCTGGCGCCTCTTGTGCTATCTACTAAAATTCATTCGCGTGTGATTAGGCATTCAATTGAGTCTCACCCTTTTTCTGTAACTGTTCTTAAGTGCTCTAAAAACTAAAAAAAAAAATTTGTCTAGTTTTTTTCCTCGAGCATTAATTCTTTGGAGTTCGCTTACTTCATCTTGCTTTCCTTCTTTCAATCGTTATCTTGCTTTATAAACTTCATTTCCTCTCTTCCAGTAACTTTTAACTCTAATTGCGGTTGCTTAAAGCCTTAATGGAAGCGATGATGAAAAAAAAAAAATCTTATTATATTTGAAAAAAAAATTTTAATTAAATTACAAATAAGTAGTAATTAAATTGTTTAATTGCTTTTTTTTTTGTAAAGCTAAATTTTAATCAATAAAGTGTCAATTTTACTTTACCCAACTCTAACTATAGAAACGATATTTAAAAACAAGTAATCAGCAATAAAAGAGTAAACATAATTAACTTGATATACTTATCATGCGAGGCATTAAATATGTTTATTCATGAAGTATAAAGTATCTTGGTATTAATTTAAAATCTTCTTTAAGGAAAATATTCCATTCTTACTGAGAGTAGTGTTGATAAAAGATGTATTTAAAAGCCTACAAAAAATTATAAGGACCTTAATTTTGCTATAGGTATAACAAAAACTATTGGATACTGTGAAAAATACTAACACAAACTAGCAGGGTTGGCAAAAACCCGGGTTTTTTTAAAAAAACCCGGCCCAGTGGGTTTTTTTGGGTTTTATTGCGGTTTTTTGGGTAAATTTGGGTTTTTTTAGGTTTAATTTTTATTTTGTCCCTGTAAAAATTTTTTTTGTGTTTTTGTTTAATGATATTGAAAATTAGTTTCATTTTCTGCTTTAACTTTATTTAAAACATATTTTATATATTGTTGTTTAATTATTTATAACAAGAATTCTTCAAATTATTTTGAAAAAGATTTTTAAATATAATTTAAAACTGTAATAGAAAAAAAAATTTCACGCTTAATCTATATGTATTGATTTATTTTAAATTTAAAAGTATTATTCTATTTAATTAAAAATGTCAAGGAGAAAATGGGAAAAAGAAGGCTAGAGAGTGGGAGGTAGTAACTGAAGTTTCAATTAAACTTTGAACTTGAAATTCAAAAGAACAAACTTGTTCCTCTGCGCAGCGGCCATGTTTATAAAGATTCGTGTTTAGGAGTTAAAGAGTTTTTTTTTTTTAATCAATTCACCTCCTTAAGGTTTAAGGCCACTACAGGCGAGGAGGCTATTTATTTGTGGTTGTAACCCTCTCTCAACTCTATAACTCCGAAACACGAACCTTGACGAACAAGGCCGCTGCGCGGAGAAAGGAGTTAAGCGCAGTACTGCCAGGGACGTAGTGGGGATCAAACTCGGAACCTCTCACTTATGAAGCGAGCACTCTACGACAACACCACTACCGCGTAAGAGTTGAGAGAGGATTGTAACCACAACAAGGTAGCCTCCTCGACTGTTGTGTTGGCTTCTCTGGTCACTAATACTCATTTAAATTCACCTTGGGAGGTGAATAACATAAAGTAATAAAAATCTTAATCGATAAAAATATTTGAATAAAAATTGTAATAATGTATTTCCAAATAATGATTCAAATAATAGTAAACTAATATAGTATAGTAAAGCTCTGATAGCTGTTATTGTTGGTTATAGTAGTTAATAATAATAGTTAATAATAATTTAGTTAATAATAATAGTTAATAATTATTTTAGTTAATATTATTATAGTTATAATGTTAAAGTTGGTTATAATAGTTTATTAACTTGATAAATATCTTTAAAAAAACCCAATAAAACCCAGATTTTCCAGGGTTTTATTGGGTTTTTTTGGGTTTTATTGGGCGGGTTTTTTTGGGCGGGTTTTTTAATGCCAACCCTGCAAACTAGCAATGACATTTTAATTATAAAAAACTGTTTAATGGTCTTAAACAGTTTTTTATAATTATCATTAACAAGAAAAAAAGTTATTCTTACCTTGACGGCGTGGAATTCAATTTTATTACCAAAACTGTTGGCTAATGATCAATAAAGTAAATTTCAGTACACCAAAATTTACTAAGTTAAAACCATATTTTAACAGTAGTCAAACCATAAATAATCATAAATAATGAAGCGGGCAGAACTTTAAGGTCTAACTAAAAGAAATGACAAAAAAATTAATATAATAAAAAAAAACATTTTTAAACTTGCATTAAATACATGATTCTTTTAATGAAATATAAAAGAATCAATAATTTTTTTTTTAAACATCTTTGCTTCAAACAAGGCTGCAAGCAACCACTAATTAGAGAGTTGGAAGTTACTGGAAGAGGAAAGATGAAGATTGTAGAGCAAGAAAATGGTTGACAGACGACTAAAAAAATAGCAAATTATATGAATCTGGAAAGCAAGATGAAGGAAGTGAATTCAAAAGAATTGATGTTTGAGGAAAAAAACTAGAGGATTAGGAGTTTTTGGAGCACTTAGGAACAGTCACAGAAAAAGGATGAGACTTAATTAAATGATGAGTCACATGAGAATGAATTTAAGTAAATGATACTAGCTCTTTAGAGCAGTGAACATTATAACATTACGACAAAGTGATAATGGTTGGAGGTTGGCTGCAAGAGCAGGTCTAACTATGTTTACAATGCGTTTTTGCACCTTGTATAAAAGATAAAGGACATCATTAGAAGATCCGCCTCAGATATGGCAACAATATTCCATACAAGGCGGATTTGAGATTTATAGAGATAGATAATAAAATCCGGAGTAAGTGTCGAGCTCAATAAAGAGATGCAACTTAAGCAGATGCTAATTTTGCAATGGGTTTGATATATGGTTTCCAAGAAAGATTGGAAGTAAGAGTTAAATCTAGAAGATAAAGGGTAGATGACTCATCGAGTATATTACCGTTCATAAATAGAAGACGGTCTAAATCATTGCGATAACGATTGCCTGGAAAAATTGAGTCTTATTTGAATAAAAGTTCATCAGCCACTGTGAGGCCCATGCTGTAGCAGAAGTAAGATCCTTTTCAAGCTCAAATGCCCCCTCCAAGCAATCAGAGGTATTTGCTTCTTATCATGACAAGAATAAAAGGTAGTATCATCAGAGATCAATGCCACCTTAGATGTGAGAATATCTGGAAGATCGTTAATGTAAATTAAAAAGAGTATAGGGCCGAGGATTGAACCTTGAGGATTCCCTGAGGCTACAGAATATGAAGAAAAGTGCTGTCCATCAAGGATAAATTTTATACTACAATTGGAAAGGAAGGATTCAATAATCTTAAAGATACACCATAAGAAAAAAGTTCACAGAGCAGACCACCATGCCAAACTTTATCAAACTCTTTAGAAATGTCATAAGCAACTAACCTCCACCTTTATCTAATGCACGATAAAACCTATCAGTTATTACTGTTAGCAAAACAGCCGTAGAACAAGAAGATCACAAGCTGTGACCGGACAACATACCTGTTATAGTTAGATACAGAAGCTGGAGTGATACAAATGTCAATCAATGGATCAACCTGTTTGAAGGTTATATCAGGTAAAACGCAACTTAATAGTAATAGTTTCGATTGGCAATTGCAGCAGCACAATGTGAGGAAAACCATGGGGATGAGTGAGACTTGACATGGAATCGTCGAGAGGAAATAAAGGATTCCATGCCAGCCTGAATCCATGAAGTTATGTCAGAAGCATTTATGAAGTTATTTGTCAACAGGAAGACAGAAGATTTCTACCCAAGGGCCATCACGAAGAAATTCACGGAAAGAATCCCAGTCAGCTTCAAGGTAGTTGTAAGATGCACGATGATAGGGGGATTCTGATGAAAAGAAGAATGAGATAACAGTTTTAGAAAGATCAAACTGTGTTCAGAGGCACGTAAGGGTGAATGAAGAGAAAATGAGCACTGATCAGAAACAAGACATAAGTCAAGTAGAGAAGGTAAATGGTTTTTGTTGTCTGGAAAGCGAGTTGGAAAGTTGACTATTTGAGTTGGGAATTGAGATTTAGATCAAAAGAAATGGCATTTAGTTATGAGCATTTTACCTAGTTATGAGCATGTTAACTAGTTATGAGCTTTTATATTTTGAAAAAAAACGACACTAATTTAAAGATACATCTTTTTACAAAACTCATGCACCAAATGAATTAAATTTCTTAAGGTTTTGTCCATAAATTGCACAACGCTAAATTTATTTTAAAAACACAAGTTTAAAATTTAAAAATAGGAGATTTTAAGCACTTTAATGCAACAAATTTTATTAAACTTAATGTGGTATTTCGATTTAACTTTATACTTTCCGAAGAAAAAATATTTTTTTTTAGTGAAATTTAGCTTTGCATTAATAAATAATAACAATAAATATACAATAAATAAACAATAAATTTAATCTAATTAAATAATAAATTGTATAAAGCATTATATATAAGCAAATTTAGTTATTACACAACTATTGAATATGTCAAATTAAAATTCTATGACAACCAAAATATAAAAACTCGTATGGAAAAAGAATTTGATTTAATTTTGGGAAAATTAAAAGATGACGTTAGAGTAAATCGCAGAAATCATTAGAAACAATAATTAAAACGCCAACAAATCGGCAAATAATTAATTGTGTCAAGTTGCACAGTTCAAGAACTTTTGAAAAAATATGGCTTGGATTCTTAGTTGCCAGAAAACATGTTGGTGGTCGTGTACTTGGATTAAAGAGTAAAAACAATGCAACCAAGTCTGTTGGAAATGTGACAACATACTCAAAGTTCCTGAAAGAAAAATGACATCTCAACAAATTTTTTCTTGATACAGACAGCTGACCAGACATTTTCCAATAGCAAATTGGTTGCGCCCTACATGCAGCTATCTAAAAAGGGTCTTGAGTATTTGGCGAACAAACGTGTTGTCAAATTAGTAAGCAGTTTAAATGAAAGACTTACATAGGAAGATCCTGTTCATGGGACATGGAATGTCATAAACACTTTTAAAGCAACAGTGTGGCATGCAAGCAGTTTAAATGGCAAGTTCAGGTTGACAACAGCAAGACTTTTCGCTCAAAAATCATTGGTGAATTATGCGCAGAATAGGAATCTTTTTTTTTTGCGCATTCGGGCCATCTGGAAATGAAAATGAAAAAAAAAATTTGGAAGAAAAAAACACTTTAAAACCCAACAGTTTTTAAGTATACTCATAAAAAAATGATGAAAAAAAAAAAATTATAGATCTTAAAATTAGGAAAATATAATTTAATAAATTTTTCTGGCTAATAATAATAATAGTAATAGTAATAAAAAAATTAATAATAATAATAATAATAATAATAATAATAATATAAGTATTTTAGGAAAAAAAATTTGATAATTTTCATAAAAGTAATATAAAAACTGTAAATTTTTGCACACGATTTTACTGTATTTTTTAAACATTTCAGTCATTATCTCTGAAACTGTTAATTAAACCGAAGGAAGAAAGAGCCTATGAAATAGAGGGCAGGTGGTTAATTATAAAAGTAAGACACTAAACAAAAATATCATAAAACCTTGGGTAGGTAGGTTAAAAGCGTAGGTACTTTTAGAAAGGTGAAGGGTACTCAAAATAAAAGCGTACATACTTTGTGGACAACTTCTTTCCTAATACAAATATTTGAAGAGTCAAGTCCTAAAAGTACTTAAATCACAAAATAAATGGTTTAAGAAAATCTATTTTGATCAGTCATTTTAAATCCTTATTTTGAAGTGTTTCTGATCAAAGCATATTTCCTCAAAACATTTATTTTGCGACTTGAGTACTTTTAGCACTAAGCTCTTTATTAGTACTTTAGTATAAAAAAAAAATACTAATATTTTTGAGAGACAAGACTAGTATAACCGTAAACTTGATAGAAAAACAAAAACAAGACTTCTAACAAATTTCCCTTAAAAACAAATTATTAATTAATTTAGAGTTGAAAAAAAAAAGCACAAGCTTCTTGATTTTTCCTAAAAAAAAAGCACAAGATAATATAGTTTAGAAATAGCAAATACATTTTAATTACTAATATTCAAGAAACTTTTCTGAAAATTACAAATAAGCCAAATTAGCCCAGTTTTACCAGACCACCAGATAGTCAGGTACTCAGCACATCTCTATATGTATAAATATATTGATAATTAGACACTCCTTAGAGAGTCTATTGTTGTAGTCATTACAACAGGATGACTACAACAACAGGATGACTACAACAACAGGATGACTAAAACAACAGGCCACCACCTGTTTATTAAGACCTGTCCCCGTCCTTACATTTATTACATCTGGAGAAATATCCCACCAGGCTCGGTCGGGAAACGGGAGCGATCGCTCTCGAATACTGACCACGGAAATTATATATAGTTGCGTAAAACTGGCCAGGTTTTTCAGTCGTTTTGAAAACATTTAGATTTATGTACGAAGCAAAAAGTTTTACGGACATACATGGAAACATAAAAAACTTGAATGTTCTCAAAACATCTTTGTGCAAAAGAATAAAAAGAATGCTAAAAATCCGCCAAATTAACGATAAACTAATTCTATTGGTTCTATTGGTTCTATTAGTTAAAATTTTAAAAGTTTATTATAAATCATAGATTTTATTAGTATATTCTTACTTTTTATTTTAAAAGAGATTGTATTCTTTATGTAAATGTAATTTTGTAATGTATCTTTTAAAGCAATTTTCATGATTTAAACAAAGACTTACAAAAATAGTTGGTTTTCAATGAAGTTATAATCGTTAAAGTTAATAAAACTAATTATGTAACAAACATATAAGAAGTTTCTGGTTACTAAACACAAACAACGCATACAAAGTAACTCGCGGATGAACAAGCATCGCACCTGAGGTCACGGCAGAACACAAATATATATAACAAATAATTAGATATAAGGAAAAGTTTCTAGATATTGGTTTACTAACTCTAATTATTTTCGCTTAAGTTGCCATTCTTAAAACTCATTACACTTTTTTCTGCTTTAAATACTAATTAAAATTAAAAAGCCCACTCACTAAACATTATCAGCGATATTGTGAAGCAGTTTCGCTTCCTGTTCGTTAATTATTTCGTTAAGTATTTTTAAGTATTTTAAAGTAATTTTATTTTTGTTTATCTTACTAAGAAGAATCGCTTCAAATAAGTTAAACTTTTCAAACTACGCGAAACATAAAATAGGTATTAAAAAAACTAATTTTTTTATTTATAAAATAATTTAGCTTAAGTAAAACTAAAACTTGCAAACTTAGTTAAATAAAGAATATTTGTTTCCCTTTTAAACAATCGTAAATTGTTAATTTATATAAAAAACATCGCTTAATTATATAAAAAAAATTGTAAAAGAGCGATATATATTTTTTTGTAATTGTCTCTCATCGTTCCAATTAATCTTTGTCGCTTTTTTTTTGCTTTTTTCTCAAAACTGAAAAAATCTTCTCAAAAAATTGTTCTCAAAACGGCTAAAAAATCTGGCCAACTTTTTGCAACTAAATATTATTTACGTGGTCAGCAATCGAGACCAATCGCTCCCGCTTCCCGACCAAGCCTGTCCCACCCATCTTTCCCATTTTGTATAAAGCACTAAAAAGTAACTTGACAATAATGAAACTGAAACATTTTTGACCTAATCAAATTGCTCCTTTAGTTGTTGTTGACTTGCTTTTTTTGTTTTCTTGTTAGTTGAAAAAATTCATGCTTAACATTTAAAAATTTATTAAAATTTCACCAGAGGTGAGTTGAATTATACAAATGCAAATGTATAGGCTTTTTTTTTTTCAAAAGTTGTATTAAATAATTTAATCATAACAAATTGTATTTTGATTTTTTCTAAAACAGAAATAAATATATTTTTAAAAAATATTTTAAAGAAATATTATAATTTTCTTATTAAATTTTTCTAGAAAGACCAGACAATAATAATTTTTTTGAAAAATGGTAAATATCGGTTTTCTTTTTTTATCCCATAAAATTTTTTATCACTTATTAGATGAAAATAAATATGAAATTTGTGATAAAAAATGGAAAGCGCCGATTACTGAGTCATTCCAATTACTATGAATCTATCATATCTGTCATTTCCATGTTGGCAGTCAAGAATGCTGCATGAAAAAAAAAAATTAAGGGAATTCCGGAGAATGAATAATCTCTATGCTTAAAATACACCTTGTGACTTCTCTTCAATATTTATGGATAAAATAATTCTACATAAAGGTATTGGAGTTTAAAAAAACAAAACAAAACAAAACAAAAAAAAAAAAAAACAATTTTTCAAAGTTATTTTTGGTATTTGTTAAACACCATCAGGGTTTATCAAGATTCTAAATGAAAGATTTTCCTGACTCAACTCAAATATATAAACAACTTCCCTGACTTTCTTTTTCTTGAAAAACAATCTTTACCTCCTGACTTTTTCCAAAAAACTACCCTTTTCCCCCTGACTCATATTGTTGAAATAATTATAAATAGTCTTCAGAAAAAACTCACATCGACTTGCAGTGACACTAGCATCTAAAAAAAATTTTTCACATTAGCATGCAATGACACTCACATATATAATAAAACCACATATATGACTGATCATGTATGTTTTTTAATTAAAGGCTTTTATTTATTTACACTTAACAACAACTAATTAAAAAAGTCTTTTTTATGACAAAATTTTTTCAAAGTTTTACATTTCTATAACTTTATCTTGAAAATCATTTAATTTATAAAGAAAAGGAATAGCTACAATAAAGTAATATCTTTTAAAAAAAGGGAGATTAGCTTCACGTTATTTTCTTTTTTTTTTTCTATTTCTCTAACAAAATTTGAACTGCTTTTTCTATAATTTTAATTTCAAGACATTTATCTTCACTCTTCCTTTTCATATGGTTTCCTTTGATAACTCCAAATCTTTTTTTTCTTCTGTCTCTTATATGATAAAAATAAACTCAATATCTAAATTGTTGTAAAAATCTAGTAAATTTTTTTTTTCTATTTATTCATCAATGATTTTGGTTAAAATTTTTAACTGATGGTTGCTTTGATTTTTTTAGCATTATTTCTCTTTTGATCAAGGTCTAGCTAATATTTTAGGCACGCGCCTTTCACAAACCTTATAAACTTGTTTGTTAGTTTCATTGTTGAAGGTATCAGGTTGTTCTTTTACACATGGTCTACCCGTCATCTTTCTTTATATTCTTTGGTTATATATTGGTTACAATCTTAATAACATAAAGTCTTCTCTACCATTGTTTTACTATGACTTGTAACTAAAATCAATATAAAAGCAAAATAGATTTTAGCTTTTTGGTATATATATAGTGGGTTTATGAAAAAAAGAAATTATTAAGTCTAGCGCTCTCGCAACTTGAAGACAAGATTTTAACAGAACTGAATATTATGGCAAAACTTTCTATGCTAAAGTTGCATTAATAATCTTTAATAAGTCAAGAGTTGTTTCATCTTGCTTCGTAATTTGACCAGTTGGGAATAATCTACTACAGACCACGCTGCAATTTTTTTATATTGATTTTTCACAGAATTGTTGCTAAAAGTAAAAATTATATTATAAACAGATTACGATGGTAAGTTTTGAGAAATATATTAGCATCTTTAATATTACTGCTGAACAAACACTAGAATTTTCATTATTTACATAATTAAAGTTTCTTGTACATTATATAAAATTATATTAGCATATTTAATATTACTGTTTTACACATAACTTTAATATTTAAAGTAGTCTTTAATTTCAAATTTAATAATATATGAAATTGTTGTGCATTTTATATTTGAGAAATGTAACATTACACAAGATGATTTTGTTTCATAGTTAGTTCAAATATAACTCAATAATTTTTGTATTATTTTTATATATTTGTTACTATTTTATAAGTTTTACAAACTGGATTAGGTACGCGCACTGAAATTTTTATATTGATCATATAGTAGAATGTTATATATCATTAGATAGGCCTTCAATACAGTATTTTAAAGGTGAAAAAATTATTAAAAACGAATAATTCTAAAAAAAGTTATAACATTTTTAGTATCAAATTTTAGGTATATGGAATTATTGAAGAAACTGTGGTCAAAATAATTATTTTTTTCACTTTAATTGTTATAACTTTGTCAATTTTTATCCAAATACTTATATCTTGGTATCACAAGATAGGTGCACTAATGGGCTACAAGTTAATTTTGGTGCCTGGATATAGGGTGTATCTTGGGAGCCAGAGGGGGTAATGAAACACTATCTAACCCTAAAGAAAATACAAATTTTTGTCAGAAATAAGCACTTTTTAAATGTAATTATTATATTTTATACACAAAATTTTGCCATAACTTGATTCCAAAACACTGCCAAACAAAATAACGTGACCTTAGAGTTAATCATAGATGTGGTTGTGATGTTATAACACCCTAAATACAATAATAATACTTTCTAATATAATAAATAATTTAATCTTTTTTACAGTAATTAAATATTTTGTTAAAAAATAAAAATATTTTTTGTTTACTATAAAACATTTATTAGTGATGTACAACACTAACTTTAGGGGAGGGTGTATGTCGCACCTTCCCCCCCCCCCCCCCCGACTCTTAAAAAATAAAATTTTTATCTTTATTACAATAATGAAATCTACTGTTAAAAATTAAAAATACTCTTTTATTACTATTTAACATATTATTGATGTATATTGATACATTGAAAAGAAAGAAATTTGATGCACCACCTCTCCCCCTCCCCCACCTGACAAAAAATAATCTTTTATAACTATACAACATACATTAGTATTGAAAATGCATAAAGCAATATTTTTTTACTATAGAACATACATTAGTGATGTACAATTTGAGGAGAGGGATGGTTTTCCCCCTTTCCCTCAACCAACATAAAAAAGAAAACACATAGAAATGACATTTTCAACACTTTCACATGCAATTATTAAAAAAGAGAAAGCACAATACATATTTTTCTTACCAGATTACAAATTGCACTAGTATACATTTTCTCATTTAAATGATCATATTTAACCCACCAACCTAATAAAAAATAAAAATGTTTTGAAACATAGTAATTACTCTATGTCTTGGCTTTTAGTAAGTGATATTAATTTTAAGTTCGAAATGACCTATAAGCTTCATATAACAAAACACAAAGTATTAAACAGATTATATAAATAGGAATAGGAGGAACTCAATAATCAATCAGATACATTCCAGATTCATAAATTTACTGTTTGAAGGTGGTACAGATGGAACTAAAAGTAAAATTTGTTTTAATAAAAAATACAAATTGCAAATGGTAATAAATGCATTCATAGTCTAAAAAGTAATAATTTTTAAACTTACTTGGCGTGACAGCTGAAGATATAATTATATAAAAAAGGTTTTAATTAAAAATCAGTTGATAAGAAATGCAATTTCAAAAAGAATATGCAATTGATAAGAAATGCATACACATGTTAAAAGAAAAAAGGTAAATACTAGAATTACAAAGTTGTAACAAAAAATCAATATTTTAAAGAACAAGGAATGCATACACATAAAATGTAATAATTTTTTAAATTACTAGTTGCAGCACATGACTAAGAAACTAAAGTTAAACATATTGTAAAGTTTGCACATTAAAAAGTATGAGTTGTTTAACTTACCAAGTGTAGCACAAAAGGTATATACTAAAATTAAAAAGTGGGAAATCCATACACGACAAGTAATAATTAAATAGGTAGGAAATACATACATACATATATATATATATATATATATATATATCTATATATATATATATATATATATATATATATATATATATATATATATTTCTTCAATGGTTAATAAAAGTTATGCTATAATAACTTACCAGTTGTAGTCTGTGCATATTGGACTAAAGATAACAAAAAAATTGTATAATCAAAAAAAAAAACCATCTTGAAATTGTCAACAGTCAATAAAAATAACAGTTATTAAATCAGTTCTGCTTTACGTACAACAATTTTTAATAACAAAATAAGGTATGAAAAAATAATAAAAAACAAATTATATTACTGTATTTTAAAATTATATTACTGTATATTAGAAAAACACTAACAAGATATTTTTATAAGAATAAACTTATTATTGTAAAAGTATCTTGATATTTTTACATAAAATAAGCTTATTATTATATATATATTTTGTCAAAAACGTTATTGGCTTAAGCCAATAATATTTTACTTCAATGTATAATAATGTTGTTTGTATATTTTTACATATATGGTGTATTAACAACATTGGTATCTGATACTATTAGTTAATAAAATTTTTCAAAGTAACTGTTTAATCTTAAATCCTAATCTTTTTTAATATATCATCATTGGTATATATTACCATCATTGGTATATATAGTTTAAAAAACCTTAATCTTTGTTTACATGCAATGTAAACAAAGATTACAGTTTTTAAACTTATCACTTTTTGTTTTTTAAAAAAGTTATTATTATGAAAAACATATTAACTTACTTTTTGAAGTTTTCTTTTCCAAAACTTTTACCATTTTTATTTGAATTTTAATCTAATATTAAAATTTAAATTAATACAATGTAGTAATTTTTTTGTTTACAATCCGCTTCCCCCTATCCTCCCCCGTATTTTTCTTAACGATAAAACAAAAACAAAAAAAACCGAATTTAGGTACCAAAAGTCCTACACTTCTTAAACTATCTGCTCCCAATTATTTTTTGCTGAAATTTGGCATGTGCAAAAAAGATGCATGTAAAAAATTGCCTGAATAACAAAAAAAGCGGACACGACATTCCTTTGACAACAAATTAATGTGATAACATCAACGAAATTTTTTTGAAAGTTTTCAGCAAACTAACTATAAAAAAGTTTATTGATTATACATAAAAGTACTATAAAAATCAAGCCTAACCTTTCTTCTTTCCAAATTAACTTTTGTTTGTATATGTTTCTAAAAAGAAACACCACAAAAAAAACCCTACCTAAAAAAAACAGTATATTTAATAAAGCACCTTGTAACATATCTGCTCCCAATTATTTTTCGTTAAAATTTGGCACATAAATAGAAAATGCATGTAAAAAACTGCCTGAATAACAAAAAAAGCGGACACGACATGCCTTCGATTACAAATTCATGTGAAAACATCAACTAAATATTCAGGAGCAAAACAATCTGTTAAAAAGTCTAGTAACCATACAAAAAAGTTTTTAAAAAAGTAAAGATAAGCTTCTCTTCTTTCCAAAAAGTATCTATGTGTATACATGTTTCTAAAAAGAAACTCCACAAAACTACGTTTACCCCACGCTGCCTAAAAAGAAGTGAAAAAAACGAGTCACAAAATTTTAGCACAAAAATCGGTTCCGTAAATCATGATATGCGCGTACCTAACTGGATTTGTGTAGGCATGAATGCAAGTCAACCTGTCATATAAATATATTATGTATGTGATATATTTTCTAATCTTTAATCATAAATGATTTATTATTAAAGATTAGAAAATATATCACATACAAACAAACAACAATAACAATATATTTCGTGTTACAGATGTAACACGAAATATATTGCGCAATGACCTAAATAAAATAAAAAATAATAATAACAAAAATAATAATATGTAATAAGTAAAACCACATAAAAAAGTAGGTTATAAAAGGAAGTTAAGTTAAATAAGTAAACATAATAATAACTAATAAAAGTAAAATTGCATAAAAATTTATTAAATTATACCGAGAAAATCAGTTTTTTTTAATATATATGTATTATATATATATATATATATATATATATATATATATATATATATATATATATATAATATATATATATATATATATATATATATATATATATATATATATATATATATACAATTAATATAATGTACATTTATATATGCACATATACTTAAACAAGAATTATAATAAAATAAGTAAGTTATAATAAAAATAATTATTATAAATAAAATATTAAAAATAAAATAATAAACTATAATAAGTCAAAAGATAAAAAGTAAAAAATTCAAAAGTAAAGTTAAGCGTAACCTTCTAGGTAGAAATGATGGAGTGATTTTAAGAACAGATTCTTGAACCTAAGGATGAGACCTGATTTTAGGGTGTTTTTTTTAGAAAAGTTAGTATTTTGAGTCTTAAATATAATTATTTATGATTTTTTTAGTATTCAATGAGATTTTATTTGCTCTAAATTATTGAACAAGACCGGCCATATCCGGATTAATATATTTATTAAGTTTTATGAGAGAGTTTGTTATTAATTGAAGATTAGTATCATCAGTAAAATGATACGTTTTTGAATGTTTAATAGAAAGATTGAGATCATTAATATAGATAATAAAGAGAAGAGGACCTAATATGGATCCCTGAGGTATACCAATTGAAACATTTTTAATATCTGAGCTGGTTCCATTTATAGTTACAAACTGTTGACAATCAGAAAGGTATGATTTAAACCACTACAAGGATATGTCATGTACACCATAATAGTTAAGCTTTGAGAGAAGAATTTCATCGTCTACGGTGTGCATACATACATAATATATTTGTGTACATACATACATATTTGTGTACATACAATATATTTGTATGACAGGTTGGCATGCATTCATGCCTACACAAATCCAATTTGTAAACCTTACATTAAATGATTTATTAAATGATTATTTTTTACTTTTACAAACTTCTTTTACATGTCTAGTTTATTTTTAAACTACTTTAGACTACTTGTATTATTATCGAAATAGATTATTATTTTATTTTAATAGTGAGCATTTATTATTGTGAGATTATTATTAATATTGTGAGATTATTATTTATAGCGAGAGTTTATTATTGTATTGAAATTTTCATGCAGTTGAAAAGTAGCTTAAATATAAAATATCTTTGCAATGGATAAAGTACTGTTAGACCAAAATTACTTGAGTAAAAGTATAGTTTAGTTGTTTTAAGAACATTTAAGTTTATGTGCGAAACAAAATATTTTTGTATTACGGACATACATGGAAACATAAAAAATTTGAATGTTCTCAAAACATCTTTGTGCGCAAGAATAAAAAAAATATTCGCGAACACTAAAAACCCGCCAAATTAATGAACAAACTAATTCTATTGGTTCAAAAAATACGCTGAAAAAAAGCGAAATAAAGTTCTAGAGTATTCTTTTTTTGCTTTTTAAAATGTTCTCAAAGCGCCTAAAAAATCTAGCCAGCTTTTGGCAACTAAATATTTACATGGTCAGCAATCGAGAGCGATTGCTCCCGCTTCCCAACCAAGCCTGATTTTTTTTTTTTTAATTATTTATCTTTCCAAGGCCCGAGGGGGCCACTACAGTTGGGGATTAAATAAGATAACATACATGAGAAGGAATTTTAAAATTATCGTTAAACAAAACAATTAAATCTATCAGCTTAAATATTATTGTTCTAATAAACTGGCAGGTTTAAAATATTTTTCTATTAATGCACAATAGAAGCTGTTGTTTAAAATGTTCATCTATCATTCTAGTTTTTTTCTTGCAAAGAATTGTTTAGTTTAGTTTAAGAAAACATTTATGTCTTGGTTTAGTTTAAAAAGGAATAAATTATATAATTCTATGTTATTTAGTTATGAAGACATTATTTGTAATTATTTAATTATAATTATTTGTAAACTAATTTGTATGCCTGTGTAATTAATTTCGTTTTATTTGTATGCACCTATTTAAACATAAGTTATTATTTCTTTTGACTGTTTCACCTAAAAATCTAGCGTAAACTTTATAAATAAATGTTAAAATACTTTTCTTTTTATTTAAAGAATACATGCCAAAACCTAAACCCTCAGTTTTGTATGTACTCTCTGCAACTACATTTATATCAGTCAATTTATGTGTGCATTGATGAACTTATTCTATGAAACTTTTAAAAAGTTAAAATTATTAATAAACACTATAAATAAACAAAAATTATAGCTAAAAGTATTAAGTTTACTTAGTTTTAAAGTTTTATTATTTTGTAATAAAATTTTAAAATTAAAATAAAGTTTCCTTATAAGAGTTCAAACCTGAAACTTTTCAGCTGCGACTCTTTTGTGCGACAACATCAAGAGCGCTACCTCAGCAAATTGCCTAAAATAAAATTTAAATATTTAAAAAATTTTCAACAACTCGTATAATTTTCTGTTTACTTTGCAGTACTCATTTTAAGTATATCACATATTGCATTTTTATAAAAACGTTATTTTTTAAATCAAATTATTTCTTCAATTAGCTTTTGTTAAATAAAGGTAACATATCAATAAAAACATTTTTATACAAATGAGATATTCTTATTTATAGTATTTTATTATTTATATATATTTTACTATTTACACAAAATGCATTTATATTTATGTATTTTTCCATATATATCTTAAAAATATGACCTGAATGATCACTACTTATAGTTGCAGGTATGATATGTAAATCTATTGTTTCATACTGCTGGTATATATGCTGAACTAAAGGCTTTATAAAAGAGACATGCCATCTATGAAAATTTAAAATACATCTCATTTACCAGATACATAAAATAAAGCAAACTAATGGAGAAAACCAGTATGCCAAACTTCATTGAATACTTTAGATATGTCTAGTGCTTGCCTTGGTGTCACCATCTAATGCATAATAGAATTTACAGTCACAGCAATTAGTAAGTCAGCCATATAACGGCAAGTTATATGGCTGACTTACTAATTGCTGTTTTCAGAGTGTTAGACGCAAGATAGCAGCCCTCCAAATTAGGAAAGATAAAAAAAAACCTAAAACTGTTCGACATTTGCTTAAAACCTCTGAAAAATAAATGCTGACCCTAATTTGGAGGACTGAGGTAGGAAATTGTTGATCAAAGAACTTGGTTAATAACCTTGCTCATAATAAAAGAAGTTTAGAAATAAAAAAACCAGGAGACTGATCTGGCAATAATAAGAGGGGTCAGAGTGTTCTCCAGAGTTTTTAAAAATTAAAACCACAAGTGCTGTTTTCCAGTAGTCAAGGAAACAAGATTAAATCAAGCTCTTATTAAATTGTTTAGAGAGAATTAAAAAGATTTCTGGAAAAGACTTAGATAATACTATAATATTGTTGTCTGGACCACAAGCCATATAAGAGTTTTATTGAGAAATGAGTATTGCAACGGTAGCCGGAATGATTTGGATACCTAATACAGAGTTAATCTTTTTAACTAGAATGGAAAGAAGAGTATGGTCATTAGAGTCAAGAATCAAATTAAAAGAAAAATTTTTGCAACCAAATGCATCTCTAACTGTATGGTGTGATGTAAGCTTGATGGCCCAAAGAGTTGTGATAATTCAAGGTGACAGAAAATAGAAGATGCGACATGGCTTTAACTAAAGTCTGATGCAATGCATATCGAAGTAGCTAAATTAGATTCATGTACTGAGGGTCTCAATATGGCATTGAAATGGAACCAAAGTAAGTCTTTATTATAACTGATTCTCATAGTTGATTAAATTCCTAACTAACTTGCGACAAACCAATAAAAAATGCTAGGCAATTTGAAATGTTAATTCGACGAATGCTTCAAATATTTGGAAAATTGGTCAAGGATTATGCCTTAAATATAAATGTTACATGGGTATCAAAAACATTGCCCAAACAATAAAAAACAACAAACATAAAATATTGCACAAAATGGAAAAAACATAGTTGCAACACAAGAATATAATATCATTTATAAGTGCAATAATCAGCAGATTCAATAAATTTATTCAATAGCATACATAGGAGTTTCCAAGAGTATGGAGTTATCAGGCTTTCCCAGGAAAGACGTGCGGTCGCACGCCTTGTTTGTCCACGCATAGAAAAAATTTTTCTGACTAACTGACCACGTTTTATTAATATGCGTTTCAAGAATTCGCGCCAAAACATAGCTAAACGAAAATACCGCAAAAATGCAAGCAACCTTAAAGTAAATAACAAAAATCTGTTTGTGCTTTAAAATTAAAAAAAGTTTACCTATATTTTATTTATTTATTTTTTTAGGGTGGTAGTTACTTTAGCTATGAAAAATCAAATCAATAAGAAAAATCAAATCAAAAAGAAAAAGAATGTTTAAAGAAAATAAAAAAACCTTTTAATGTAAAATTTGTTTATCATTGACTTTTATCAGTCAGTAATACTTTAAAATTTACGATAGAACTATAAACAATTTTTAAATGTTTCGTAAATACATTTAAATGTTTAAATGTATTGAATTAAATGTTTAAATGTATTGGTACGCAAGAAAACACGAAAACGATTGCTATTTATTTGTAAAATATATTTGTTTGTTTTTTTTAAATGAAAGAAAATTTTATTGTCAAACGATTGAGTTGCTTATTTTGCAATCATTAATTTACATGAACGAGTGTTAATATATAATAATGTCCCGAAGGAACTGTTTTCGTAACAATGACAACAGAAGCAATGCAATTATTTTTTTTAACTTCTTTCGTAATAACAAAATTATGCAATTGAATAATTTCAACGTAATAAAAGGCGAGCATTGACTCAGTATAATCAGTTTAGAATAACTTGAGAAAGAAATTTTTTCACATTAAAATTTTGTTATGTTTAAAATCTCAAAAAATATATTTAATAATTAAAACACCAATTTATTTTCTTGTCTAAGTATTGGAGAATAAAGTCATTGCCTTTACATAAACCTTCGTAAAAACTAAATTAAATAAAAAAGTTTAACCAAATTTGTCTAGCGTAAATAATGAATCAGTTTTTTAATACATTGTCTGATAAAGTTCGTGAATAAATTACGTATCAAGTCTTTATTTTCGTGAAAACTTTATGACTTATCGTCGTCTTTTCCTTGACTTGTATCAAATTTCGTAGCTGAAAATAGCAACCCTAAAAAAAAAAAAAAAAAACAGTATAAAAATTTTGAAAAAAATGTTCAAGACTTTTTTTTTTTTTTGTTAAAAGAATTTTTTTTTTTAATTTTTTTTTTATTATCAAAATATTTTTCTTACATCCAATTTCAATTTAATACTTTGTTTAGACTTCGTTTCCTTTTTTTAAAATTATTTTTTATTCTCTGTAGATAATTTCCGCTTTCCCACGAAATAATGCCGCGGTCACGTTTTCTGAAAAATTTTCTATATGCGTGGACAAACAAGGTGTGCGACCGCACTCCTTTCCTGGGAAAGCCTGAGTTATGTACGCGTGCTGGTATCCATGTTAAAAGACACAGTGAAACAAGTTGTTGCTGAATGTGATGATTGTAATTCGATTGATCCTAATGTAATTTTGTGGGATAAAGGAAATCGTGATGTCATTAAAGTATGGAAAAGAGTAGCCTGCGATGTTACTCATGTTGATTGATTGCTATATCTCATCTGTGATGATTGTGGCCCAAGAAGATATACGTTATGGATATCATCAAGCAACAAAAGTGCAGCAATGGTTGTACAGTTGTTAAAAACAATTTGGTCATCGCTTAGACCTCTATCTGAAATTCTTCTAGATGATTCTAAGTCATTTAGATCTCTGATTATGCAAGCAATGGCGTCAAAATGGAAAGTAAGACTTATTTTTCGAGCTGCTGAAAAAAACAACATTGGGAAACAGAATTGTTGAAAGAGTTTATCAGGTGGTAAAAAGAACAAATGCGAGAGCAAAATGTGGTATTCTCGTGTCTGTATTCTTAATCAACAACATTTCATCATAACCTCGCACTTTTTTTTTTTGTACGTTCAAATGGAATCAATAAATTTGAATCAACACAAAAGTCTTTGACTAAGTTTCAAGGATGAAAGTTGGCGATAAAGTGTGGATGAAACCCAAGCATATGACGCAGTGTACACAACAATGGTTTAAAAGATGTATAGTTGCACTGCATAAAGGTTTAGCAGCTGAAGTTGAAGTCAACAGACATACATTGCCACAACATTTTTCTCATCTGCAGCTTTGTCATATAAACAAAAAAAGAAGAAATTTAACAGCTGATAACGATTACAATCTGACACTATTTAAACTTCCAGAAACAAACTTAAAACATGTTGTCTATGAAGGTCTGAGTTTTCAAATAAATTTTCTGAATGAAGGCAAAGCTGGCAAGTATGGACAGCGCTAATCAAAACTATCCAGCAGATTTTGAAACAGATTTACAGCCTGTTTGGTTCACTCACTATGGAAGAAGAGTTTTTCCTAATCGGAAGTATAGAGATTATGTATGAGCTCTTCTTGAGCTAGGGGAGATGTTGTGATTTTAATGTGCATCAATATTTATCAATAGTTAGCTTTGCTAATTATTGACAAAAGTCACACGTTGCTTTTTTTTATTATTATAACATTTTGTATAACAATCTTTAATTGTTGAAAAGAGTCACAAGTTGTATTTTTAAATGCTAAAATAAATATACTAAATAAAACAAACAATTTTTTTGTAAAGAGACAACATTGGTGTTAAGTGAGATAAACATTAAAAACAAAATGGCTTTTGAATGGGTTGAACAATTAATTTAATTAACCCCTATGAGTGTTCTCAGTACGATTAGCAACAATGAGAAATAATCATAATTTTGAAATCTTGAGTATTTTTAGGTGTTTGAGCGCTCTATATTTTAGTCCTTAATTTTGATACATAAATTTTTTTAAGGTATATGTATATGCTCACTGCTCTGTCACTTTAAATACCAGGAATTATCTTTTTCATCAATTATTTTATGTGCTATTGTACTTTTTTTAAATATTTGTACAAATAAATAGAGCCATTGCTCAGCTTTACGTGAATAATTTTTTAGCAAAATAGCTATAAAAAAATTTATATGCGTAAAGCTGAACAATTTAAATTATAAAATAAGTTTTTTTTAATTAAAATTACCAAATTAATTTATTTATTGTGATAATAAAATAAAAGCGTTTATTGTTTTGCCATTATGCTTCCAGTTGATAGTTTAATATAAACTTATTATTTTTTGTAAAAAAAGTAAAGCACAAAGTAATTGATGGACAATAATTTTACTGTTTTAATTAATTGATGACAAAAAAAAAAATTTTTAGCTTGTATCTCCAGAAATCTATTTAATATCCAGAAGAAAAAAAAAAATTAATAGAAATATTCGGAATTCACGAATTATCCTGAAAAAATAATTCCTGATATTTAATGTGATAGAGCAGTAAAATTACATGACCATAAGAATAAAAATCAATAAAAAAAAAAATTGTAATTAAACAAAGAGTACTGCTTTTCTACTTTGTTTTATTTTTATTCCATTAAAATATTTTGTTTTCATTTACCTTGAAATCAATTTTATTTGCTCTATTTTCTTACTAAATCCGAATAAAAAATGAAATTTTTTATTTTTATTTAAAGATTTTATCAAAAAAAATTTATCGTAGTTTTTAATTTTGCATATCTTATGTCTATAGCGCTAACAGTGGCTATTCTAGACTGTTTTCGACTGCGTCAACTGTATTGGGGTGACAGTTTGGGCGCGCAAATTAAAGTTTGAGGACTTTTCTTTATTTTTACATTTTTTATGGCAAATATTGTTATTTTTGCGAAAAAAATTGTCAAATTTCCGCCACAGTTTGCCGAAATGGAGGGGGGGTGGGTACCGCTACTCAAATTTTTTCCTAGAATTGGCCTTGACTAATACATTTTTTTTTTCAAATAAATCAAATTTAAGTTATACTTTTAAAGATTATTGTTAATTTTATTCAGCTATTATATGTTTTATAAATGGTTATATATAAAAGCATTGATCTACATAAAAATTATTTGCAAAAGGGAAAAACCAAACATAATGTTTATAACTCAAGTGAAAGTTATTTGAAAGAGCTTTTTTGTTTGAGGTCGATTTTTAAGTACAAAAGCGTTCATCACACTAGTATTTATTTAAAAATAAAAATAAAAACCCGGAACTTACCGTTAATAACAAGAAATAGGGTTTAATATTATTTATTAAAAAGTTTTTAGTTAAATTTTTTCTTTTGGAACGTTTAAATGCGAAACTTGTTTTTTAAAAATTATTCAAATTATGTAAACACTTAGCATTGGAAATTCACTTTAATTATTTTTACTCTTTCACCTAAAAATTTAATTTATAAACTCTATTTAATTAAGTATTAAAATACTTATCTTTTTTTTAGGAATGCCTGCCAAATTTTTTTTTCCAGTTCATGAGATATTCTTAAATACACAAAAAGCATTTTATTGTGTATTTGACCAGGATAATAAATGAAATAATGTGTGTTAATTTTTACTGTTTACAAATATTAAATTTAGGTGAAAGATTTAATGCATAATTGTTATATTACTTTTGATAAACTATTTAAATAAGCTCATTTTATTCAATAATTAAAAAGTTCGAGTAGTTGGATGGTCTAATTTAAAGTCTATGTAAGTATATAGCAAATTTGATTTAATGAATTTTTGAACGAAGACTTTCTACTGTATCTAACTGTATCTAGCAACAAATTTTTGCTAGATACAGTTAATTCTCGGTTATTGTACCACTACAAAACTCCATTTTAAACTTGTTAAGAGTTTTGTTTTTGTAACACTGTAGTGCTTTTTACTTTTAATTGCTTTAATAGCAAACCTTGACCTACTAATAATTTAAAGTTTATTATCTTTCTCAATTTTTTTTTAATAATAATATATTTCTTCTCTACTTGTGTTTATCATACCTTAATTAAAATTCTATTAAATACCTTACTATATATTTTTTATTATTTTTAATAACAATAATAAAAAATATTTAGTTTCTTCTAAACTGCATGACTCAAGCGAAAACAATAATATCATAATATTTATGATAAACAAATATGTCTCGCATCTATACAATCACTGAATCTGGTTACTCAAATGTATCTTACAATTACATTAATCTTAATTGTTAATTAATTAACAAAAATAATAAGAATATGATTGCACTAGGTATATCCAAGTGCACTTTAAGGTTTTCCAAAAGAAGAATTTAGAAAGTGTGTAGAAGAATTTAGAAAAGCCATTTACGATTCCACCTACAAAAATGCTAAACCAAAAAAATACTACAAAAATTATGACTAAAAAAGTCAAAGATGGTTTGCAAGTTCTGATAGGCCTTAAAAATATTTCATTATTTGAGAAATAGCCTGGAAAAGTTTTCGAATTTTATAACTTTATATGAAAATAAGAAAAGAGTCCCAAAAAGTCCAGGGATTTTAATTTTATTTTTCTGCTGAAACCTTGAGTTACAAGATTTTAATTAAAAGCCGGCAAATTAAATTTATTTATAAAGTTCAAAATCTTGAAATTACTTAAAGTTGAAAAAAAATCCTGTTTTAAAAGCATGCTTCTTTTCTCTACACTTTTGAACTCACGCGATGAGGTACTTTCAAATCTTAATAATCTATCAATATCTGATTAATTAGTAATAAGATCGAAAACTTTATTTTATTTGATAACTTCTGTTGTAAAGGATGAATCTTATGGTATTTTTGAATTAGTAAAGTAACTTTTAAAGTCAGGTAATTTATTTTATTTTTATTATAATTAAAATTTATTTTTATTTTAATTAATAATATTATAATTAAAAGTTCAGTCATTTTCTTCAGGGATATTATGTTAGTACATCAGGAAAATTTATCTACCTCTTTATTAGTTTATAGACCATTTTTTAAATAGAAACCACTGCTTAATTACATCTGGAGACAAAGTTCCACTGCCATTATTACGAACCTTGCTCCTCAATTCGAAGAAAAATGTCCATCAACTTTTTTAATAAGATCGCACCCTTACCCTCTTTAAATTTGAACAATAACTCCCATCACCTCCTATCATTCCCATTCTACTTTGCATTAAAAATCTGAGAGTTCTATTGGTTATGACAGTTTAGATTAAAAAAAAAAGAAATCACAAATATTATCTGAAATATTTTTTCAGAATAGGCATTACTATTTGAGTAAGTTTTATTTTTATTTGGAATTGATATAAATTGGATGAACACAGTTACTTATAAGTAATGTTAACTTTTTATTATCTTTGTAACAATTCTTTGTACCAATAAATCGTTGTTTGTGTAAATTAATTTATGGCACAAAATTTTACCAATATTCTATTTTATTCCTATTGTCTAATTGTAAAAGAAATTTTTTAGCTTATTTATAAATCTTTAAAGTTTGAAACTTAAAAAATAAATATAATCTTCATATTAATAACAACCTTAATGTCTGTCAAAAAAAAGACTAGATTTGTTACTTAGCATGGTCCTTATCTCTGGAACAAATTAGTATTACCAAATTTAGTTTTTTTTTTATCAACATATGCTTTATTAAAATAGAAATTGAAAAAAAAAAGAAGTGAGGCTCATTGTAAAAAGACTTTTGATAGGTCTACGTTTTTCACATACTATTTTTTTAACTATTAACTAATTATCATAACATTGTCTTAAAGCAATATATATGAATATTTAACAGTATTTTGATTTTAGCCATAAAAAATTAAATAAATCAAAAGTACGCTAATTATCCTCCATTTAAAATTTTGACTTGACTATCAACATAAAACAATTTGAATTATAACAATGTACAAAGAACATTTTGATACAAAAGTTATTTTATTATTTTTCCTTATTTGCAATAACTTTAAATGTTAAAGATTTTATAACTTAAGTATTTTAAAATTAAATTACCTTTAACTGATTTTGTCAAGTTGATTTTTTATTTGAAGGTTTTCATGTCTGACCATTTAGTTAATGATTTAAAAGATAAATATCTGACAGATGTTTAACTAATAAAATCATTTCTAAAAGTACAGTGTAAGTAGCTAAGCTCAAAATCACTATAAAGAAAAACAATTTTGACATTAGTTTTCAACTTTAAAAACAATGCAATTTTCCATTAGAAAAATTAGTTAAAACAATTATAAATTATGTTCAAGCACATCACCAAACCTAACTTTTTCAGTTAAATTTTCCTGCTTGAGCAGTTTACATACATTCTCAATCAGATTTAAATCCAGATGATTTCTGGGATAATCAAAGATATCAATCTTTTTTTCTTTTAAAAACTTTGTAATGGTTTTTACCTTGTGACATGATGTCCTATCATACATAAAAATGTATTTTTTTATATTTGGGAACCATTGTGCTATTAGTCCATCACTAATTATCTCTTGATCTTGTCTTATTTTCCCATATACTATATGCAGCCTTCCAGTACCTTAAAAATTAATTACAAATCACACCATGACATATAGGATACTTTAACGTTGACTCATGACTTGAAAAAGCATTACTTTTTTCTAGTCATCTGTGAAGTTTTTATATATTTTTGCTTTACCATAATGGGCACTAACTTTAGTTTATGTGCTGGTTAATGTGAAGTTAAACCAAATCCTTTAAGACGTCTCTGGACCGTTTGTTGGGAAACGTAGCAATGTAGCCTCTTCATTAACAATCTTGATCAATTGATCAGTTGAAAGTTTTTTTTGTTGAAGACAAATATTTATAATTTTTCTGTCAGTCCTGGATTTAATTCAAAATCAAGTTTTTGCTTCCCTCTATTCACTATGCTTTGAGAAATGTTGAGTATGTCAGCTATCTTACACTGTGACATTCTTGTATTTTTTAATAATCCATAAATTAAATCATTTTTCGGGGAAAATTATTACATGTCCTCACCATTGCTAAAAAAAGAAGGTAATGTTTAATAAAATTGTGAACTTATCCTAAAAAATTTTTTCAATATATTTTTATTTAAAAAATGTGAGTATTTAAATATAAATACCTTTGTAATTAATAAAATATTGTCACAAAATATTCTTCACAAGGTATTGCAATAATTTTTTAGAAAAAAACACTTCACACAACCATTCTAAGCAATGTTCTGTTTAAACTGACAACATAAGATAAGAATAAAACTAAAAGACATGAGCAATGTTGCCATTTATGAAATAATATCTTTGGCATTGTTGATAA
>NC_061166.1:5258546-5276046 GCF_022113875.1 Hydra vulgaris
AATCATACATTATATAAGATTAAGAATAATTATAATTAATTAGTTATATGCAATGATATATTAGGAAAAAATTTTTATCCTTCAACAAATTTTATTATTTATCTAATAGTTATTCCTAATATATCATCGGTTATATGAGATCTGAGATAAGATCCCTGTTTTGGTTGGACAAAAAACTAGTTTCAAACAGTCCTCAATCTAAAATATATATCTCCAATATATCATATGCGCTTTACTAATATTTCATATACAACTCCTAAAATCCGGCTAACGATAAACATTTTATCGGACCTAATGCAAGTTACATTTTTCGTCAAATCAAAACAGGGATCTGATTGAGATCAGATCCTGTTTTGATCCCTGGAAATAGCCGCTCGTATATATATTTTTGTAGTGAAGATTTAGATTTTATGTTTTTGGACATAGATCAGGATCTTTTGGATAATGAAATAGAAGTAGATCTAAATGAAGCATTAGACGAGGCAAGTAAAAATTAATATTTTATATTTTTACATTGAACATATTTTAGTGTAATTAAGGTTTATTCAGACTGGACTGATCCAGTCAGCAGCTTGTGCATGTGTGTAAATAAATCAGTATATTTATTTATATTTTTAGCTCGCTAATTTTTTTGTAGTTATGATTTATTTTTATTTTTAAAAATTTACATGTAATGGTTATTCTTAGGTGACTACATCTGCTGCATTCTCATGTCAAAAGTGCAAAAAGTGCTACAAAGGGTGGGTTAACAAGACATATCCGAACAAAACATTCTGATGGAAAACCTGATACTATCAAAGCAGAAAATTTCTTATCACTTGAGACAATAAAAACATTAGTTAATGAAGCTATAAATACTTTGCTAAGTGAAAAATACTACCCAGATATAATATTAAATCAAATATCTCAATATATCAATGTAATAAACAATCTATTATACCAACAGTGCAACAAAATTTACAAAAAGTTAGTGAAGACAGGAAATAGTGATAATTTTTACATGGAAACATATTCTTCACTTGTATTAGAGTCTGATAAATATTTTAATGATCTTGAAAAACTTTGCAGTACGCTTATATCAACAGCGTTAACTGATAAAATTTTGTATTATTACAAAACATCTTTTTCAGAGAATAAATCAATTGAACTGAAACCTATATCTGCAAAGGAATTAGATGGTCTACTATACTTGGCTACGTTTTGTCAAAATTTTTAAAGAAAGCTAAAAACAGTAAACACTATCAATCTGAAGAAACCCAAGCAATTATTTCTATTTTAAACCACTGTGTTCTTGAAAAAAATTTGTCACATGGACAAAGACTTATTGATGTTCAAAACAGAGGTGGACTGATCTCACTGACAGAAGAGTGTCTGCAAATATTTATTCTAACAGAAATAAAATTTCGGTCTGAAACTCTAAATTCAATGTTGAGAAAAGTTGACATTGCAAATATGGCATCTGAGCTAATCACAAATACAACTGTGCAAAGTTTTTATAATGTTATTGTTGAGAACTCCTGGCAACTTGAAATTGATAAAGAAGTTAAAACAAATCTTTTAGAGAGTATGGTGAAATTATACTTAAGAGTAAGATCATTTTCGATGGCTAAAGATGTTGTTCAAAGACAAAAAGCTATGTCGAAAAAAACTAAATCAAAAGGTGGGCTTCGATCAAACATTAAAAAAGGGTCTGATAAGTCTACAATAAAGAAATAGTGAGCAGGGGTGGATATAGGATACAGGTAAGCCAACACATCTGGCACAGTGTCAGCTTACCTGTAAGTTGCTTTATGTATATTTGTGTTCTGTGTAGACCTCTGGCGCGGTGTTGATTCACTCGTAAGTCGATTTTTTTATGTTTGTGTTCTGTGTAGACCTCTGGCGCGGTGTTGATTCACTCGTAAGTCGATTTTTTTATGTTTGTGTTCTGTGTAGACCTCTGGCACGGTGTTGGCTCACCTGTAAGTCGCTTTATATTTGCTATGTTATTGTTGTGTTATCATTGTTATGTTATTGTTGTGTCTGTTTTTGTTTTGTTTGAACCTCTGATGCAGTGTTGCTTTACTCATAAGTTGTTTTATGTTTGTTTGTGTTCTGTTTTAAGCTCTGGCATCGTGTTGGCTCATCCGTAAGTTGTTATATGTATATTTCCTGTGTTATTGTTGTGTGTAATCATTGTTATGTTATTGTTGTGGTGTTTCGTGTTGATAGACAACTTGGCTACCTTCACGTTGGTGTCTATTGTTAAAAATGATTATTAGGTAGTTTCATTACTGAAACTCTACTTCTAATCATTCACTAAAAGCCAAGAATCAAGTTTTATAAATAAAATGTGTATTTTGATGTTTTTGTCATTTTTTATTTTTAGTGCTGTTAATACTTAACAACAGCATTCTCACAAGTTAGATTTATTATTTACTATTTATTTAGTCAGGTTTTTTAATTTTTAACATAAATTAAAAAACATATTTATGTGCAATCTGTGTTTTCAATAATAGTTTATTCCATTGTTTAGGGAGAGTTTCGGTTGTTATAACTGATTTTGGAGAGTTCTAGAAGTTGAGTAATCTTATACTCTAAGCATTTTCTAAAAGCCAAGACGGAATGTCGTTAATTTTCATACCATTTACTAAAAGCTATATAAATATTGTTACAATTTTATAATTCAAATTAGTAATTTTGAAATTTTTTCACTGTACTGATTTATATGTAATATTATATATTAATAAATCAATAAAGTATGATTTTTTCGTAATGTTGTTTCTACGCATTTGTCCGATAAAAACAAGTTTTCCTAATGAAAAAAGCATCTAGAAATTTTTATTTACAGAAATTTTATGAAAATAATTTTCTTACGCAAACATAATCAGTACAAAAATTTAGACAAATTTTAAAAAATAAAAAATAA
Organism: Hydra vulgaris; assembly: GCF_022113875.1. Taxonomy (NCBI): domain Eukaryota; kingdom Metazoa; phylum Cnidaria; class Hydrozoa; order Anthoathecata; family Hydridae; genus Hydra; species Hydra vulgaris. Next base: position 5,261,455 of record NC_061166.1, read on the forward strand.
AAAGAAAATCACTAGCTACAAGTTAAATTAGATGGAAAAAATATAAACAAATTTCACGGTTGTTCACATAGTAAAACAAAATTTTAAGAAAATCTTGAACAAAAAATTTTTTAACAGGTGCCTAAAGACTCATCATTATTTAACAGGTCACTAATATTTTTGAAAATAATATTAGTGATCATACAAAAATTCTATGAGCACAAAGTTTGTTATTTATTAACACAAAGCTGTTAAATATTACTTTATTCCGACTCACGATCAATAGTTAGAGGTTTGGAATGGAGGTTTACTTATGGAATAAAGTAGCGATGTTGCAACACAACCTATTAGAAAAAATTAGTTCATTTTCAAAACTATTTTTATCCTTAATAAAATGAGAAAAACTAGTATAAAAAATGAAAACGATGTTTTATTAGCTTACAACATACATTCATTGTGAGGGTGAGGCGCGGAAGAAGATATAGAGTTGTATTATAATTACTCAATGGATAAAAGTAATATCATAAAATCCAATTAATACATAATTTTTGAATGTTGTACAATATATAGATATATAAAGTTATTTATATACAATATATATATATATATATATATATATATATATATATATATATATATATATATATATATATATATATATATATATATATATATATATATACATATATATATATATATATATATATATATATATATATACATATATATATATACATATATATATATATATATATATATATATATATATATATATATATACATATATATATATATATATATATATATATATATATATATATATATATATATATATATATATATATATATATATATACATATATATATATATATATATATATATATACATATATATATATATATATATATATATATATATATATATATATATATATATATATATATATATATATACATATATATATATATATATATATATATATATATATATATATATATATATATATATATATATATATATAATATATATATATATATATAATATATATATATATATATATATATAATAAAATTAATAAAATTCAAAGCCACTATGCAGAGAGAAATAGTGGGGGGGGGGGGAGGGGCAGTTAGACGATATTGTCACAGGACCCGAAGGGTTTAGGGACCCCAAATACTATTTAAGGGCCATTTTTTAAAATTTTAAGCAAGTGGCTGTTCCAAAGACTATTTTTAAAAGAAAAATTGCTGTTCCTAAGAAAATGGTAACAGAAATAAAATTTGCCCTAAGCCCCAACCAACCTCGGAGCGACTTCAATAAAAAGTTTTTATGGATTATTTTCTTTAAGAAAAATTGTGTTTTATTTGACGAACTTGTTAACTCACTATAAAAAAATCACCACTTCATTTTTGATTTAATAATATATATTATAAATATAAAATAGTATAACAGTACAATAGTATACAGTATAATAATAAAATTATAAAAAATACTATGACAATTTCGATAACTTTGTGAAGCCGTGAACCTTAGTCATATGCGGACAAATAGGAACAATGTTTTTATATATATAAACATACGTGGCTATATTAAAATGTATATTAAAGATGGCTTACTTATAAGAATATATATATTTAAGTATAGTACAGTATTTTATTAACGACACAACAATGGCGCTGCGAGTAAGGGACGATGACCCAGATAATGCAGAAGCATGGATTAGATGCTTTTCAGCTTCCGCACGTTCAAAGAAATTAAAAGATGAGATAAACGGTAGCTACGAGATAACAGATTTATTTATGGCAAAAGCAGGGATTAAAGCAGTTAAAAAGATTTCTCTTATGGTATATCCAGAAGAATTAGAAAATATGATGTTCGATGATATTAAAACTGTTGTTATGTCCCATTTGAGACCTCAAAAACGACTTATTGCTGAAAGAGTTCGATTTTTAGCATCAAAACAGCAAAACAATGAAAACATCGTATCATATGCACAAAGATTACGCGAAGCTTCACGCTTTTGCAACTTCGACAAATTGGGAAGAGATGGCCAAAGTGCGGAAGATGATTTGATTCAAATGAGATTGATTGATGGTCTCCAATCTTCTGATCAGAGAGTTAAAGCTCTAGAAATGATACAGAGTGGAGAATCGCCTAAACTAGGAGCATGTATTGATTTTATCAGGCAACTGGAGCAAATATCCTGTTTTAGTATACAAAACAACATCAAAAACAGCATAGACCTTCCTTCAGTTAGTTACATTGATAAAAATAAAGAAAGAATGATTAAATGCAAGTATTGTGGCCTTCAACACCCACCTAGAAAATGCCCAGCATTTGGGAAGAGTTGTAAAAAATGTGGAAAGCTGAACCACTTTAAAAACGTATGCAAAGCAAACACTAAATATGAAAAAATAGTAGAGGAAATAGAGAATGATGATGCTAGTGTGTATTCCATTAACATGAATGATACAAACTCAGAGATTAGTGTAAAAATGAATGATTACAATATAAAAATGCAAGTTGACACCGGAAGTCAAGTCACAATTATTCCAAAAAATTTTTGGGAACTAATGTCTAAATGGAAATTACAAAAATGCTACCTTCGCCTGAAACAGTTTGATGGCACAGTTATAAAAGTCTTAGGCGAATTTGAGGCAACTTTGGAAACCGAATCAAAAATGAATATCGTACGAATTATTGTTGCAGACTGTACAAAAAGTCATGGTCTAATTGGTATGGATGTATTAAATATCAACGCCACAAAATTAGTAAATAGTATAGAACCTCTTGTTCATGGGCGTTTATTTAATTACAAAGCAAATATTCTGTTAAAAAACGGCGTACAACCAACTTATTTTGAATCTCGACCACTTCCTATTCACATAAGACCACTAGTGGTAGATAAACTTAATGGAAGGATACAGCAAGGGTTGCTTCAAAGGGTTCCTACTGGTGGAAGCAGATGGGCTTCACCGCTTGTGGTTGTTAGAAAAACAGACGGAGATTTACGCATTTGTGCGGATTACAAAATAGGTGTTAACCAAAAAATATGCTCAGACTCATATCCCATCCCAAACATTGAGACCGTATTTCATAAAATGGCAGGGATGAAATATTTTGCTAAAATTGATCTCAAGGGAGCTTATCATCAAATTGAGATGGACAAAGAGGCACAAGAAATAACAACAGTTAATACCCCTATTGGATTATTAAGATGGACCTGTTTACCTTTCGGAATTAAGACTGCAAGTGCGATATTTCAAAGAGCGATAGAATCTGTTGTTGGCAATATTATTCCCAATATGATTATATTTCAAGACGATATATGTGTCGGTTCTAAAAATGCTGAAGAACTCAAATCGAATTTAAATAAAATATTGAGCAAGTTGAAGGAATCGGGAATGAGCATAAATAAACGAAAGTCAGTGAATGAAACAAAAAGTCTTTCATTTTTAGGATATGAACTGTCAGAAAAAGGAGTTACCCCATATCGTAATTTAGTCAGCAAAATACTTGGAATAAGTCCTCCTAATAATAAAAAGGAACTCGATTCATTTATAGGATTAATAAACTTTTATGGTCGACACATTGATAAATATGCTGAAAAAATTTTACCTTTAAACAATTTAAGAAAGAAAGGAGTTACATTCGAATGGAGGAAGGAGCATCAACAGGCATTTGAATTGCTAAAAAGAAACCTTTGTGAAGAACCCGTAGTAAAGGTTTATGACATCAACCAAGATCTAGAGTTAACAACAGATGCTAGCGAGAAAGCTATATCTGGAATACTTTCACAGAATGGCCATCCGGTATTATATCTCTCACGAACTTTATCAGACGCTGAGACAAGATATTCTAATATTGAGAGAGAAGCTTTAGCCATTGTATGGTCTGCTCACAGAGCTAGGCATTTTCTGTTGGGTAGAAAATTCAAATTAATATCAGATCACAGGCCATTAGAATTTATATTTGATAGTAATAAAGAATTGCCCAAAGTCACATCCGCTAGAATTTTAAGATGGGCCATACAAATGATGGCATTTGACTACGAAATAAGCTACAAGAAGGGAGAAAACATTCCTCATGCTGACGCATTATCGAGATTGTCCTTTCTACCACAAGATGAAGAGAAAGACCAAGAAACATTTATACACTTAGTCGAGTCAGATATAGTGAACCTTGAGCAAATAATAAAAGAAACAGAAAATGATAGGGTATTGATGGATATCAAAACCAGAATTAGGAAGAATAATTGGAGCAGATGCTCGGTAACAGAAAGACCCTATAAATCTATTAGGAATAAACTGACTATCAAAAAAGGAAAGTAATGGTGACCTTATTGTACCTCCTAAGACAATGAGAAAGATCTTCATCAAATCGATCCATGATGATATACATTGTGACATAATGCAAACGCGATGTAGATTAAAATTAGAAGCCTGGTGGCCTGGCTACTGTCAAGATGTTGAAGAATATGTGAAAAACTGTGAAAAATGTGCCGAAATAAAAGTGAAGAAGGAAAGGACATTACATGCATGGCCAAGTGAAAATAAACCTTGGTGTAGAGTACATATGGATAATGCACATGTACAGGGTATCGGACTGTTTTTGATTTTAGTAGATTCTTTTAGTAGTACTATAAAGTGTTTTTTCAAGAAATGGAGTTCCAGAGGTTTTAGTATCCGACAATGCTGCGGAATTTCATGATACCACCTTACACCAGTGGCTAAAGAAAATAGGTTGCGTACCTTATAAGACTCCACCTTACCATCCTCAATCTAACGGAGCAGCTGAAAGAATGGTAGAGACAGTTAAGATGGGTTTAAGAGCTTATTCACCGGACAAAGGTTTATTATGTGGATATTTAAGCAGAATGCTTTTAAGTTACAGAACAATACCTCATGCAGGAAGATCAAGGAGTCCTTCCGAGATGATGGGAAGGCAGTTGAGATCCCCTCTCACCATGAGTTTCGAAAGTGGAACACCTTTATGGTAACGTCAAAAACCAGATTCCAAACCTGAACCTGTCTCATTCATCTCTCAGGCAGGTCTAAACACTGCGATCATAATCAGGAATAACTCTTCGGGTACGTTAGCACACTGTGACCAAATAAACAAATGCCTAAATGAGCCTAGTATACTTATGAATAATGAAGACAGTATGCGGCATGATCATACCAATAATGAAAAAATCGATCCATGCAATAGTGATAAATCTGATATGTCCGAACTACGTGTTACTAAAGAAGAACCTAACCAGAATCAAAGAAGTACTTGGTCGACAAAGGGGCAAAAGCCAATACGTTTCAGGGATGTGAAGCCGTGAACCTTAGTCATATGCGGACAAATAGGAACAATGTTTTTATATATATAAACATACGTGGCTATATTAAAATGTATATTAAAGATGGCTTACTTATAAGAATATATATATATTTAAGTATAGTACAGTATTTTATTAACGACACAACAAACTTGTCACAATATTTATATAGCTTTTAGTGAATGGTACGAAAATTAACAATATTTCTGCCTTGGCTTTTAAAAATTCGTAAAAATATTAGATTTCTAAACTTCTGTTCTACAAGAACTCTCCAAAATCAGTTATAGCAACAGAAACTCTCCCTAAAAAATGGAATGAACTATTATTGAAAACACAGATTGCACATAAATATGTTTTTTAATTTATGTTAAAAATTAAAACACCTGACTACATGAATAATAAATAATAAACCTAACTTGTGAGAATGTTGTTGTGAAGTATTAACAGCACTAAAAATAAAAAATGACAACAACATCAAAATATATATTTTATTTATAAAACTTGATTCTTGGCTTTTAGTGAATGATTAGAAGTAGAGTTTCAGTAATGAAACTACCTAATAATCATTTTTAACAATAGACACCAACGTGAAGGTAGCCAAGTTGTCTATCAACACGAAACACCACAACAATAACATAACAATGATTACACACAACAATAACACAGGGAATATACATATAACAACTTACGGATGAGCCAACACGGTGCCAGAGCTTAAAACAGAACACAAACAAACATAAAACAACTTATGAGTAAAGCAACACTGCATCAGAGGTTCAAACAAAACAAAAACAGACACAACAATAACATAACAATGATAACACAACAATAACATAGCAAATATAAAGCGACTTACAGGTGAGCCAACACCGTGCCAGAGGTCTACACAGAACACAAACATAAAAAAAATTGACTTACGAGTGAATCAACACCGCGCCAGAGGTCTACACAGAACACAAACATAAAAAAATCGACTTACGAGTGAATCAACACCGCGCCAGAGGTCTACACAGAACACAAATATACATAAAACAACTTACATTTGAGCTAACACCGTGCCAGAAGTACAAACAGAACATAAATGTACATACCACTATCCTATGAGCGAGTAAAAACACAAAAGATGGTAAATTACTTCTTTGTAGATCGTTTTTTTAAAGGAGCATTATCAACAAATTACCAAGAAACTCTACGTTTTTGCTTAAAACTTCCTTTTGCATTCCCTGTAACTGGTGCAATAGAACGTTGCATACGCAAAGTGTTGGATTGATAGCCAAACTGAATTAAAGTTGGATTATCATTTTGTCTTCCAAGACTACGCTGTCTTCCAAAATACTCTTCTAATACATCTTGATTGAAGCGCTCTGACAATATAAATGGCATTCCTTCACTTAACAAAAAACGTGTTGATTACACAAAAGAGTGTACCGTTATAAGTAAACCTTCATGCGTTTGCCAGGAAATAAACATGCAATCACGAGCATTGCGTGTAAAATTTCCTTTACGATTTTTGATAGATTCTTTCCAACTTGAAAAATAGTTTAAAAAATTATTCAATAACCAATCAAATCGAGAGTCATTCAAATCACGATAAGGTTCTAAGTCTGATTTCTTTTTAAATAAACTTTCACTTTGGTTTCTTACATTTAAACAGTCAAAGAATCTATCCATAAGTGAACAAAGTTCAGCTGTAATATGTGTTTCAGGATGATAGTACCTATAAAGAATATTTGCAACACTTGCACTTAAAACTTGAGTGGCATATCGCACATTCATTACAGAATATGCAGTTAAATGAACATGTTCATAACTAAGTTTTGGTAAAACCTTAAGACTGTTATTTAGTTCATCTTGTACTATTTTAACGATATGGGACCAAAAAATACTCTGATCACGGTTCCAAAGATTACGGGTACATTTACCCTCACCAGAGTGATACATGCAGTTTCTAAATGTTTTCATTAGATGTGGAACATCTGCAAAAAAATAAATAAAACGATCAGGTGCATATAAATTAATAGTGCGATACACAACATCTGAGTCATCTAGATGGTCTAATCCACTATGCATTTTATAAAATGATCGATTTGGTGAGGCACCATCTGAAACTGCAACAATTACTTTCAAGTTACAACAAAGTTCTGATATAGAGACAGCTTTCCAAAATGTTGGCATTATTTGCATAGCTGTTACACCATTAGTAGCAAAATATGCAAGACAAAATTTGAGATCGCATGCAATTCCACGTATATAATATACTAGACAGTGACGAGCTAAATCATTTACATCAGTAAAGGTCGAAAAGTTTATTTCAGGGTCTCCAAGATCAACGTATCCAACGAGCTCACCTGATGACTTGTCAAATACTAAATTGTCTTGAATGCGTATTTCATCAAAAGAAAGTACAACATTTCGCTGAATATCAGAGAGGTCTTTTGTATTTTCTTTTAATTCAGCAATCACTGCTGGGTTAAATCCTACAGATGGTCGAATAGCATTCTTATAATTGCGTAGTGTCCGCCTACTTGGAAGTGTTAAAATTTTAGCATCTCTAAGTTCATCATATGCTGAGACTGATTTAGATGCAAGAGAAACACAAAATCGAATTATCATTGGATGATATCTAGGAACTTTGCTAGTTAATAAACGATTCTGTTCTTCCCAAAAAAGTTTCATAAATGGTGTCATGTTTTTTTGGTTTTTACTAATTATAATATCAAGATCAGAACTTAAACAAGTGCTGATCTGAATGCCTTTAGCATGTATTTCCTTTTGCATTCTTTCAATATTCTGCAAAAGTTTTTTATTTTTAGAACGCTCTTCAACGAGTGCTAACTTTACACGATTTGGATGTGTGACAGATAATGGGGCATTCAAATGAGCTGGTTGATCAATTTTTTTTGAAGTACTAACTTTACATTTAATAAAATTAATTTCAAAATTTAATCATTTTACACATTTTTCACAATCAGAGCCAATAACAAAACAATCTTTGTGACGTTTATATTGACAAGCTTTAAATGGTACTTTTTTCTCATTGTTAAGGTCAAATTTATGAGGAATAGAATGATTTATTAGATTTATCGCAATCTACCAAGTCATATGTTATGCCAGTACACATCTGTAAAGATTGAACTTTATTTAACAATTTTGATATTTTAACATGACGAACTGATCGTAAAAATACTTTATACAAGTGATGGTCATCAGGCAATGTCCATCCATAAACAATAACAAAAATTTCTAGACTACATCCAACAACAACTTCTAAAAGTTTGAAAAGATTTAAATGAAATAAAGTTTTTATCATATGATATAAACCAATTGAGTTTAAGCTTCTTTACTATGTTAGTAAGTTCACTAAAGTTTTTGTATTTGTCTGTATGTTTTTCTTCTGTAGTTAAAATATCTTTAACAATAGATATATGCCTTCTTTCAGGAGCTTTAACAGTTTCATGAGATTTCTTAGGAATGTTGAGCAATGGTATTGCCCCAAGCTTTAACGTTTTTCGACCAGTTTCTATAGTATAAAAACAATAACATAATCAGACATAAATAAAACAAGACTTATTCTACTGCAACAAAAAAAATGATTTTGTTTTGGTTTTTTAAAAATTTAAAAAAGATCTGAAATAAGTTTTAACAGGCATAAGTTAAATGAGGAGTTAAAAGATTTTAAATAAGATAAGAATATTTCAAATAATAATATTTTAACATTTAAAAAAAAGAAAATAACTCAGAAAATAACTTACTTGTAAACTCAATATCTGTTGGCTCAAAATGAAGTTCACAAAGAAAGATATTTCCATTTGCAATGCGTTCTTTGAGATGCTTGTCAAAATGTCTACATTTTGACAAAATGTTTAGTATATTTTTTCTCCATTGTTGATGAAAATCATCTGGCCGATTTGGAAGTTGAAATATTCCAATACCTTGGACCAAGTTGACAAATTGTGCTTTTCCTGAATGTGGAATTACAATAAACTCTAAACACCAAGGCTTGGTGTTTAGAGTTTCTTGTAATTCCACATTCAGGAAAAGCACAATTTGCTCCAGGCATTTTTAACTCAAAAAAGTTATAAAATAATTTTAACTTAATTATTTAAACAGCTTGAACAAAATTAATATTAAAATTAATTAAATGGCAAGCTTTTAGAATTAAGAGAAGTGAATAAAACTGAAGACTTTCTTCAATCGGTAAATTTTTTTTGCATTTACTTTGATCACGTAATTACTATATTTTTAAACAATAAGACCGTTTTGTCGAAATACTTTATTTCCCGACCAGGTATAACTTCTATTGACTATGGATATATATATATATATATATATATATATATATATATATATATATATATATATATATATATATATATATATATATATATATATATATATATATATATATATATATAGGAGCTTATAGAGAAAAAAATTATCTTTTTATTTTATATCTAAATTATCTGCACCAATGCCAATGTATTTTTTTTTTTTTTTAATTTTATTTTTTATTTTTTTTTGCCGTAAAGAATAATGGGAGCCGGTAGTGCTTGTAAAATGGCAATTCATTCATATTAAAAAAAAATAAATAAAGAATAGTGCTGCATAACCTCTGGCGTAGGAACACCCAACTATAACTGCTTGGCAATCGTTGGGCTGGATTGGGATTCGGTGATATATAATATATATATATATATATATATATATATATATATATATATATATATATATATATATATATATATGTATATATATATATATATATACATATATATATATATATATATATATATATATATATATATATATATATATATATATATATATATATATATATATATATATATATATATATATATATATATATGCACAATAGAATTATAGGTTTGCAATCAATCAAAGAACTATATAATTTCTTTATTAATAAGTATAATCCATTCACTTTAATAAAATTTCTTAGATAATAAAAAAAAAAAGAGGAGAAATTAAGGAGTGTTCCTCATCGGTTACTCAGTAAATTGCCGATAACATTCCAGCACGTGATATAGTTGTTATTCATATGTTAGGCACTTTTGGCTGCTGCCACTAATAGACCATTAAGTAAACAATGACCAAAACTGCAATGATCTAAAATGTCTATATAGCTCCACTGAAATTCTGATTTAAATGTTTTTGCTGTGTTATATATTTTTTTTACTGAATACTAAAACTAAAACCATAAATTTTCAAAATATCATTATAAAAAATTATTTCAAAAAAATATTAAATCAATTCCATCTTTAAATATATTTTTCTTATTCTTATTTAAGTTGGATAAGTTACTAAAATATAAATTTTATCAAATAATATATATATTGATTTTAATTAAAATTATTCATATTGAACTTTTAAAGAATGATAAAAAAGAAAAGTTATTTACATCTATCTTCTAAAGGATACTTTTAGATAATCAGATAATAAAAGAGTAAGATAAGCCACTAAAAAATGTCTAATTAAAAAAACTAAACAAGTAATACAGTTATATAAAAGACAGGTAGGTAGACAATTTCCTTTAGAGTAAAGGAAATGTTTTACCCTCCTGTCTCTTATATAACTGTTACGACTGGTTTAATTTTTTCAATTAGACTTATTTTTTAGTCAAAACTTTTGAACTTCACTAATAACTAATTACTAAAGTTAAGTAATTGGTTATTAGCGTAGTTCCAAAACTTATATTGTAATATTTCAAAAAGTTCATTAACTAATGTACTGCTCCAATTATTTCAAATGGAACAATCTAAAAGTTGTTTATTAAAGATATTGAATTATATTGAATTATTAGCAAAAACTCTCTGTATTATTAATAGGTTTTCCTTTTGAAAAATATGACTATGCATGAGATTCTGCGGTGTCTAAGTCTTTCAAACAGTCAGAACTCGGTTCTTGATATAGTATATCAATTATTATACTTGAAATACTGTATCAAGTGTCAAGTATATACCCAGTTTTTAATTATTTATGTCAATATCTGTATTACTTTCAATATATGTATCAATATTAATACGATTCTCTAGTAATTAAATGTTTAAAAATATATATATATATATATATAAATTAGCAAGAACCTGTCTATAAGTCGCTTTTCATAAGGTGTTTTTAAAATTCTCCTTGAATCTTTGGGAAGTTCCAAACCTTGATTTGGCAATATTTCAAGAAGATCATTAACTAATGTGTTGGTTCCATTATTGAATAGCTCAATGTTTTCGAGTAAAGACATTGAATTCAAAGAATTATCAGGATAATTGTTCCATTTATCATTAACAGGTTTTCCTATTGAAAAATTCGATTCTGCATGAGATGTCTTAATCTTTGAAATTGTTAGAACTTGGTTCTTGATATAGCAATACTATACTTATAGTGTATCAAGTATATATATATATACATAGTATAGCATATATTCAGGTTTAAACCGTTTCTTTCGTTATCTGTAAAAATTTCATTACCTGTATCAATATTGCCATAATTTTCAAGTAATTGATAACAAAAACAAAAATTAGATGGAACGTGTCTATTAGTCGTTGTAAAAAGACTTCTTTTGTAATTGAAAAAAAACTTTATTAAAAATGCGTTACTTAAAAATTTTAAGAAGTTTTAGCGCTTGCGTGATTTAACAGATTTTTTTTAATTTAATGAAGCATTCTGGATATTTTTTGGACGAAAAAATTATTGGACGCGAAAAAGACGTTCAAAAGACGTTTAAAGTTTTATGGGACGGACGGACGCGATTTGAACGTCCTAGGGACGTCTTTTTAACGTCCTGTGCCCACTGGGAAGCAATGTAAATAGTATATCTGAAAGAACATTTAGTGAAATTGTTGTCAAAAAAATTAACAATTATGATAAAATTAACACAAAGAATTTGATTATGGACAATATCAAACCAAAAGAATCAGGAGTAGAAATTCAACATATCCGAAATCAAAATAATGAAGTAATCATAACCCAGCGGGCACGGAAACGTCCATATAACGTCGAAAGGACGTCTTTTTAGGACGTCCGGAACTGGTTCTAAATGGCAACGCCAGATGACTGTTCTAATTACGTCTTTTTAAGACGTAATTAGAACGTCTTTTTAGGACGGAATAAAGACGTGTTTTTAGACGTCTAAAATACGTGAATTAAGGACGTTTAGAACTAGTGCTAAATGGAAACGCCAAATGACGTCTTTAAATAATCTAATTTAGACGTTCTCATTTCGACGTCTAAAATACGTGTTTTTACATGGCTTTACATTACGTAAGGTTCAAATATATATTTTCACAGAACGTCTTGAGAATAAGAAAAAAAGAATAAATCGTTTAAATTTTTTAATAATATAATTGTGATGAGTTTTATAAATTACAATTTTATAAACTTCTTATTCCACTTGTTGATTTCCAAGAATCGAATGTTCGAACATTTGACGTCATTCACCTTTTTTTCGATCAGGTGCACTCTTTAAAATATTATCACCAGCATTTTAAAGTTGTTTTTTTTGCTGTAGGAATCAGGGGAGCAGTCTTAACCCTAAAAAAATATTGTTAAGATAAGTATGCAAAAATAAAGGGGTTAGAAAGAAATAACACACACACACGCACGCACACACAAACACACGCACACATATATATAATAATTATTTTACAAACATAACATCAAACATCGAAAAATACGAATTTCTCAACTCTAAATTGATTTTTTTAAAGAAATTTTTGACTGGATTGTTGTGACCAGCGTATATATTTATGTATATCAAGTATGCAAATTAATTGCGGTATTAAAAATACTCTATTTATAGTAAAATTATACTTACTTTGAAAGCATGCCCTTCTCATATGCACTGCATGATGAGCCACCAACATTTAATAACTTCTATTTCTAAATTCAAAAGATAACACTAGGGTAATTGAATGGGACAATTTAGTGTAAGTTATATTGGGCATAGAAGCAATACATTAGTTTTTTAATCAATTCAAAAATTTTGTGTAAATTATGTTTATTTGTAAAGTGAGCATTATGTATATAATTACAGATCAAAACTTTTTATGTAATTTATGATAGTAATTTACCCTTAAAAATAAAACTAAACATTCAACCATAATAAAAAATATACGACTTTTTGCAACATTTGTATCGAGAAATGATTGATCACATTCAAGAAACTTGGCGATAAAATCACACTAGTAAAGATCAAAACTATTCTCAACTTTGAACCTTTTTTATATTTCATTATTCTTAAGATAAGTAAATAAATGAATGTAGGACTATATATTAGTTAATTAAAAAATAATATGCTATTATAATTTATATATATATATATATATATATATATATATATATATATATATATATATATATATATATATATATATATATATATATATATATATATATATATATATATATATATTACATCTTCGCTTCCAACAAGGCTGCCAGCAACCACTATAAGAGTTTGGAAGTTACTGGAAGAGAAAAAATAGAATTCGTAGAGCAAGAAAATTATTGACAGATGACTTAAAAGAATGCAAATTATATGAATCAGGAAAGTAAGATGAAGGAAGCGAATTCCAAAGAAGTGATGTTCAAAGAAAAAAACTAGAGGAATAAGAATTTTCAGAGCACTTAGGAACAGCCACAGAAAAAGGATGAGGCTTAATTGAATGGCAAGTGACACGAGAATGAATTTTAGAAGATGGAACAAGGGATGCTAGCTCTTTAGAGCAGTGCCCATTATATTATTTGTAGAAAAGAGAAAGAGAAGCAACATCATGACAATGTGACAGTGGTTGGAGATTGGCTGCAAGAGCAGGTCCAACTATGTTTACAATGCGTTTTTGCACCTCATCTAAAAAAGAAAGGGCATCATTAGAAGATTTTGAGGATTTATAGAGATAGAGAAGAGAACCTGGAGTAAGGTGTCGAGCTCCATAAAGAGATGCAGCCTTAGCAGACGCTAATTTTGCAATGGATTTGGTATACGGTTCAAAAAAAGATCAGAAGTAAAAGTTAATCCTAGAAGACGAAGGGTAGATGACTCATCTAGTACATTATCATTCATAAATATAGGAAGATCTAAACTATGGCAATAACAATTGGCCAAAAAAAATGAGTTTTATCTAAAATAAAGTTCACCAGCAATTGTAAGCCCCATGCTGTTGCAGCGGTGAGATCTTTTTCAAGCGCATATACCCCCTCCAATCAGAGAGTGTAGGCTTCTTATCATGACAAGAATAAATTGTAGTGTCTTCAGCAAACAATGGCACCTTAG